>JAFBJT010112164.1:22540-33227 GCA_016785325.1 Chascanopsetta lugubris | reverse complement strand
TATATATATATATAAGATCGATGAATAAATAGATAAATAAACAAGAAAAAAAATGAGTAAATGAAATGCATGATCCGCCACCGTATAGAATAGAGTCTACACTAAAAGTCATATGAAGTTGTTGAATATACATTCTCTGTATTATGTCACATGATACTGACTATTTGTACACACGCCTCCTACTCACACACAACCTGTGGATACTCGCCGACTCCCCTGTGGGGGACCGGTGAAGTGTTTACGACGCCTTCCTACAGTGACTAACTGGAACATCCACACAGCTCAGGGGAATTCCACCACCTCACCCAAATGCAGATTGATTCATATGGAGTATATTAAGTATTTCAACTTTAAGCAAGTGAGGAAACGGATGGAAATGTGCATCTATCATACTGTGTCATTTGCATTGCCCAGGGCGAGCGATGCCACATTTGCATGTCTTCGCATGTCGACTAGATCAAACCAGATCAAAACGATTAGAGACCTGCTTTACAGCTGCACTGTACATGTGAGGGAGTGAGGTTTCTCTCACATGTGTGGATGGGTTTCATATTGTCTAGAGCAGATCTGGGCACTTAAAGGTGCAAGTGTGTAAGATTTGGTGACATCTAGAGGTGAAGTTGCACATTGCAGCCATTACTTCAACTATACCGCTCAGACATGGAGGAGAACCTATGAGACTGTAGGCTTCAGTTGTCAGTCAATTTTGGAAGTTGTTAAGTATGTCCACTCTGGACTACTGAAAAAAACAACATGGCGGCTCCCTTAGAGAGGACCCGCTCCTCATTTAATAGGCTCATTTAATAATGGGAAAAAAATGATACATTTAGGTGATTATAAATTACTAAAAATGTCACTATGCTACTAGAAGTGACCACATCGACCAAAATTATACACACTGCACCTTTAACCGCCCACCGCTGTTCAAGCTGCTACATAAGGCTGGAAAGAATGAGCCAAAATATGCTTTTATTTTGAAATGCTCCCGTTTCCTGTGTGATTCTTGATGTTTACATGCGACGATGGAGCCCAATCAAGCCCAGTTGATCCGGGAGCCTCTGCTCACAGCGCTTCACTTGCGTTATTGGCCTTCAAAATAAAAGTCCCACTTTGGAAAACCATCCCCATTTGTTTCCAGGCCAACATGCATTTGAAATGAGAGTTGTTCTGTATTCCTGTATTGTCAGTGGTGTTTGTTTCTTATCAAGCAGCCTCCTGTGAGAACCCTAAGTTGTGGATCCATCATTCCCAACCTTCCAGGTCGATACTGAGGCACTGGACGTTCTTCCCGCTGTTCTCATGACCCAAAGGGTGTTGCTGCTATTTGGATTAAACCAGCGCCTGTGCATTCTTGTTTACTTGTGTGAAGGTAATGTCATTTTTCCCCCCATGGGAGGTTGCCATGGCAACCTCAGGCTACACATTGATCATCCTTCACCTGCCACTTCCACATGCTCTGGTTTGCACAGGTGTTGTTTTGAGGAAGTGGGGAAAAGTTTAGGAGGCAACGATCCATCACCTGGATCCCCCCCCCCCCCCCCCCCCCCCCCCCCCCCCCCCCACCCCCCCCCCCCCCCCTCTACATCCCACCCCTTCCTACTCAAGCCCTGCCCACTTATCAAAACAGCACTCCTTCACTCTCCTCCAATCATCTCTGTGACAATCTAGTCTGCAGCTCCTGACTTGAGATTTTAACGTTGCTGCTCTGCACTCCATTACACAGGATCCTCCATCCTCCCTTGAGCTTGCCTGCGCTTCCACATCGCCTTTGTGATCAAGAGCTTGATGTGACTGCATTTTCAAGTGACAGGATGGCTCACTCATAGTCACCGTGGACCCCTGAAACAAAAAAAACACAAAAAGGCTTTCTTTTCAGGGAGGAGTTCGTGCATAAACCACATCAATTCAACTCTTCATTACCGTCCTCCAGAGCTTTGCCACATTGGTTCCACAGCGGTGATTAACCCCCGGAGTAGCGAGAGTGTTCCTATCCGCTGACTCCTAAAAACGTCTCAAATTTATGGATCTTAAAAAGAGGCCTAATGAGCAGAGTCTGATTCCATCTGAAAAGGATGTAACTCACTGGCTTAAAGGGGCAGTGTGTACAATTTGGGTGACCTCTAGAGGCGAGGCTGCATGTTGTATCTGTCACCTGGTTTCTACCTTTTCTATTTTTCACCAGTGCCTTTATGTTATCTTCTGTTATTGTCAATACAAATAGTTTCACCTTTAAAAGGTATCGTGTTTTTCAACATGGCCGCCTCCGCGCAAAGATAATACAACAACGTGTACAGACATTTAAACATCTGGATAATATTTTCACATTGCTCTGATATGAATACGTTTCTTGCGTGTAAGTCCCACACACTGCACCTTTAAAGTATGAAGGGTGAATTGTCCATAAGCGTGGAAAAGCCAGATATAAACACTGTGCAGTCCATTGAACTTGCATGTGCATGCTGGGGAACATAGATGCTCTTTGTTAATTTGGCCTTCACACCAAATTGGGCTCATCGCGACGCCAATATGTGCAACAGCTGCGCGGCTTCCGCCGGCTCCTGGACACGCGGCGCATTAAACTTTCGGGGTAATTTGCCGTTTTATTCCTAATGTCTGTGCTCAGAGTTCTGATGGCGCCTCGCTCAATGCAGCCAAACACCAGTGGCAGCGGGTGGTGGGGGAGCTCGCTCGCGGATGGACAGGAAATCACAAGCACAAGAGCAAATTTCCTTTCCTCTGACCCCTCCCACTTGGACGATACAGGTGACGTGAAGAGGATATGACATGTCGGGGACAACACCCCCTGCATACAACAGCAGGGGCCTTCAGCAGCTCCCACAGTCAAAGACTCAAGCACCCAAAGTGTACAAAAGAGCGCCCCCAAAGGTCATTCTTACCAACTGCAGTCTGGCTGTACGATGTCATACTAAAATCATGTCTCTGATGTTTTTTTTGTTTTTTTTATGGATTTGTTTACTCTGCACTACAACACTGGTATCATTATTATTAATAACTGTCATTAAGATTACAACTATCTATGTTACAGGTATTATTATTATTACTGCTATTATTATCATATGGTATCGCTACTACTACTACTATTATTATTATTATTATTATTATTATTATTATTATTTATTTTTTTACTGTCACTACTACTATTATTATTATTATTATTATTATTATTATTATTATTATTATTATTATTATTATTTACTGTCACTACTACTACTATTATTATATTATCATCACTGATGCTGTGTATACGATGTTCTCTATACTTTTTAGATTATTCTCTTCATATTTTCTCTGTTTTATCCGATGAACTCTGGGATTAATAAAGTTGATCTTAACTCATTTGACCACATTATTACAACAGTTTGGCTAAGACACGTCCCTGCTGGACATCGCTCGCCCCCTGGCATTTGGCCTGACCTGGATCAACAAGTCTTTTATATCTGAGCTTCCATGAAGCTTAGTCTCAAACGATCACGGATGGTGATCCACACATGATGCCCAGTCACCCCCACGGACACACTCCCACGGGGTGTCATTAACTTCACCCCATCATGAGAACCTCATGGATATTTCACGATGGCCATCACGACACACGTCCGTCAGAATTATTCAAATGCCGCCTCGAGGCGTCGAGAGATTCGAATGCTACGCGATGATTATGAACTGAGCGAGAGGGCACACCTCCGAGTCAAGCGTCCACGCAGGTGCCATTAAATATTATACTGAGGTCCACCACCGCCGGCTGTGCATGGGCCCAATGGCTTTTAAGAAGAAACGCTTGACTCCGACCAAAGTGCTGCCTCCGTGCACGCGGTGCAGCGTGTGCAGGGATTTCATGCTTCGATGGGGGACGCTTCCTCAAGCTTCTGGTGGTGCATGCGCGGACTACTTTGTCGATGGGGCCCGAGGAGTCGAGTCCAAGCTGCATTTTTTTCGACACAACGCTCGAATAAATGAGCCCAAATATGCTTTCATTTTGAAATGTTTCTGTTTCCTGTGTCTCTGATACTGCCATGCTGGATATTTACATACAAGGAAGCAACGGTTGCATCAGGTGGCAACCGTTCACAGAGCCCCCCCCCCCCCGCCCACACGCTTTCTGAGCCTTCAAAATAAAAGTCGGTGCTGGATGTTAAATTATCTTCCTGACAAACATTTGATAATTACTGATTATGAAGTTTTGTTGTCACATCCATTTGATAAGATGCCTTGATAAGATAATGTTTGGATTGTTACTGAAAATAAAGATGATACAGATGATAAATAAATAAATGTATCTATAAATAAACAAATGCATACATAAATAAATGTAAAAAATCTCTGTCCTGTCCCTTTTGACCCATGAAATGAAACCCCAGTCATCCAGAAACAATTATCCACAGCTAACGACCAAAATACCAAAGACGATGAATTATTATGCACAAATAAATAAACGCATGAATAAATATCCAAATGCTGCATTCGCCTCTCTGTTCATCACTAGTCTGCAGCTCGAGGCGTCAAACATTACAAAAAAACCCTGTCCTGTCCCTTTAATCTTTGCTCAGGCTGGAAGTAAGACAGAGCTTCCCACACGCATATCGCTGCATCTGTGTTGATAATCACATCAAATGCAGTTTATTGATACGTGTTATTCCCTCCCTGCTGAAACAGATCCCTGGAAAACCCCAGAGGAATGCGTTTGCTTCCACCCGAATTCGGAGCCAGATAAGCAAGTGCACGGCTGCTGATGTTTCCGCCAGCACCTCTCTATCTGCAGATCTCCAGACGGCACCGGTACAAAGGCTGGTTTAAGAGCTATTTAACGCCGCAATCAGCATACACCCCCAGACGCCAATAAAAGACTTGCTTGAAATCGACGGGAATCATCGGTTTTTGAAAAAGCGAAGGAACGAGAGGAGCGGGGAGGGGGAGGGGAGGGGAGGGGGGGATACTATTAAGCAGAATGGGTAGTCACCCCTGCCTTTTATCGCCGTGCGAGAGAGATACAGAGTGGAAGCGTTTGCAAAAACGCCTTGTTTAGAGTTTTAAATACCTCACAAAAGGCCAGTGATTAGAATGTGAAATTGATGACTATTAGAATGGGAGAAAAGGGACTTTTCATATTCGCTACAAGTGAGTTGTAAAACTCAAATCACAAACCCTTTGAAAATGCTCCCTCCCCTTTGTCCTGTGTGCGTCCTTGTTCATCCCACGCCGAGTCCTAGCTCTCCTTCCCGAGCCACGTCTCGTTCCTGCCTTGCTCCCGTTCCCCCTTTTCCCTGTTAAGCCTGGTTACCCCCTTGGTATCCCCCACGTCTGCCCCTGTTCCACGCAGTCCTCCGAGCCACCTGGTCGCCACGTTGCCTGCCGCCACGCTGACTCCAGAACGTCTGAGACTCTGGAAGACTCTGCAGGAGCTGATCATGAACTCACCGCTCTGAACCTACCTGCGCTGCGTCCTCGTGCGTTTGGGTCCTCGCCTTGCGCCGCGCGTTCCCACACACACCTTCGTTTGCAGCACATTACGTTATCTAACACTTTATAAATAGGTGAAACATCACGACGGATATCTGAGACTGACTCATAATCCACGAGCCCGGGAAACAGCACGACCCCACGAAGGCCCCTGAACCTGGCTCCAAATGTGTAAGATCTATTTCGGCTTTTGTGCCGATGCATTTTCTATTTTTAGTTTTACGGTCTACTAGTTGTCCACCGATGCCGACGCCACTTGTTATCCACAAAGCAAAGCTACTCCGCTTTGCTCGTGACTGCCGAGTCATGTCCATGATAACCGAGCCGCTGAGACGAGCCTGAAAGCTTGCTGGCTGCTCCACTGGTAGTGATGATATATCAGGTGTCAGTGCAGGGTTAAATATTACAAACCGATGTGGCACACTGAGCCACCCCCCCCCCCCCCCCCCCCAATCTGACAGCACATGGATAAAATATGGTTTGTGATTTACACTCCGAGCTCATGAGTCATTAGATCCGGGTCGGGGCGACAGAGAAGGATAGATGTGGCGGGAGGCATTCATTTGTTGGAACCATTTGTCTGCAGAGCGGGAGACAACTGTAACTTTCCGGGCAAGGGGCAAGAAGAGGATATTTACTGCAAGCAGGCGGATGGCTGATGTGAGCGCCCGTATGTCTCCCCAGGGTGCCTGTCTGGTAATCTGGCAATGCATCTCCTTATACCTGTGACACGGGGGTGACTGACTGTTGTGAGCCTGCAGAGCTGCCGGCGCCAGGCTGCCAAGACCCGGTTTACACGCATCGCTTAATTAACTGAA
The DNA here is from genome assembly GCA_016785325.1 of Chascanopsetta lugubris. Classification (NCBI taxonomy): domain Eukaryota; kingdom Metazoa; phylum Chordata; class Actinopteri; order Pleuronectiformes; family Bothidae; genus Chascanopsetta; species Chascanopsetta lugubris. The sequence goes on along the minus strand of JAFBJT010112164.1, from coordinate 26,934 downwards.
GACACGCATCAGGGGGAATCAGCGATGGCATGCATCACAGCGACTGTCACTTTGGCAGCACGGCAACAAATGTACGAAATTACCTTGTTTGCTTTCCTGCTATCGATCCGACTTCAGTAAATTGAAAAACTCTGGATCTCTGCCCCTGACAAGGTACTTGACTTTGGTGACATCTAGAGGTGAGGTTGCATGTTGTGAGCATGGAAGAGAACCTATGGTAGCCCTCAGTGGTCATTACAGCTCCAAAGATGTTTAGTTTGTCCACTCTGGGCCACTGGAAAAACATGGCGGCGCATGTACACATACGATAATGGACACATTTAAGGGTAACGTAACAAATACAACATTCAAGAAAATGCCGATATGTAATTGTTTTCTAATATATTTAGAAGTGACGAAAAGGAGCACAATCGCACACACTGCACCTTTGAATCGAATCAGTGTGAATGTTGCTGAAGAATTCTGAATTCTGCTGAGGACAAAACCCCAGCATATGCTCATTACAGTGGTGTACAATCCACTTTACATTCATCTGTGTCGTATGAGCTATGTGGCAATTCTGCAAGAGCGAATGAACGTGTGCAAGCGATCGCACCAGATATTATCCTGCACCTGTTGTGTGTCGGGGGCAAAATAGGCTTTGTAATATTAAAGCTGCAGTGTGTAAGATTGTGGTCATTTTTGTCACTTCTAGAAATATTACAAAACAATTACAAATTGACATTTTCATGAATTTACAATCACCTAAATTTTTCTCCCATTACCCTTAAATGAGCTCATTAATGTATATTTACATGAGGAGCGGGTCCTCTCTATGGGGGCCGCCATTTTTTACAGTGGCCATAGGTTCTCCTGCATGCTCAGACGGCTGAGGGTGAGGTAATAGATGAAACATGCAACTTCACCACTAGATGTCACCAAATTACACACAGCACCTTCAACACCTTCAAAAATTAAGTAATAAAACGGATGGACTGGAAACAAATGGGGGTAGTTTTCTAAAATGGGACATTTATTTTGAAGGCTAAATAAGCAAGGGGGAGGCATTGTGGATAGAGGCTACCGGACGCAACTGTGCTTCCTCGCATGTACATATTAAGTATGACAAAATCACACACACACACACACATGAGAAATGGAAGCTTTTCAAAATAAAATCATATTTTGGCACGTTTTTGTCCCGCTTCATGTCTAAAACAGCGCAGCTACGTTTAGGTTTAGGTTTGATTGTGAACAGCTGACACTAGCATAGATTTCTCCTGCTTCTGTATCCAGTTCAAAAACGGCATGGTGCACATTCTATTCAAGCCCATACTCACAACAATGTCTGCACATGTCATTACATGTGTGAACTCAGGCTGTGGAGCAGCTTGTACACAACTCACAGTCGATGGCTTCCTCACTCCGCATGTTGAGGTGTCTTTAGAGGAGATAAGTAGTCTCAAGTTGCTCCTGATGGTTAATTATGCGCCTCGCCGAGGCATCAAGTATGTATATGAATGGTGCCACTTCAGGTAGGAGCTTAATATGAAGGCAGCCAATAGCTTTTGAAGGATGTTGTTGATAATTCATCTGAACCAAACAGCAAGTGGAAACACTTGCAGTTCACACGGTGGCCACTTGGGGCAGACTCCAAAAGCGAGTCGATCCCACATAGACTCCCGTGTTAAAATGGACAGCTTTAGAGGTCGGCCTGTGATGATGCCAGTTACAGTTCAAAGCCGCACCACCACTGTGAGCTGTTTACAGGGCTTATTCAACATTTGTTGAGTCATGACTCTGTAAACATCGCGCTGAACCAAACAATCAGCTGTTGTTGCCGTCGTCATGACCCCACCGGTCTATTTATTCATTGTTTAGTCAGGGATTTATTATGCCTTTTTCATGTTTGCCTCTCATGTACTGGATCCTGTGGTTGCTCTGTGAACAAGGGAGGTGTTTCTGGTTAACAATCCCAGTGTTCCTCAGCAGGGAGCGCTCTTTGTTACAAACAGGCCTCGTCTGCAGCTGTCTGCAAACGCTGGCATCATTAGGGAAGTCAGAATCCAATTTCCTTAATGGAGAAGAGACTTCCTGCATCAACTGGGAGCAGTGGCCAATCAGAGCAGGGAGGGGAGCGGGGAGGAGCTCTACAGAGTGTTTCAGGAAGAGAGTGAAAGCAGGAGCTGAAGTGGTGGACAGAATGAAGAGAGTACAAAAACCCTCATATTGACTACAACATGGATGGGCCAAACCTAAATAATAATAATAATAATAATAACTTTAACAATGATACTACTACTACTACTACTACTACTACTACTACTACTACTAATAATAATAATAATAAATCAATTGCACCAAATTCGACTTTCTACTTACGTGGGTCCTCACCAGTACATATGCCAAGTGTTGCTGTGGAAATTCAAAGATTTCTAAAATGTCAAATAAACAAATATTTAATTAAATGACATGAGATGAAGCTCGAGAAATGGATCTGTGTTTTTTCTCCCAGCCTTTCTATGTGATTTGTGTGATTAACAAACACAATTACAAACCACCATATAATAGCGAGTCATTTATCGTTATTGTTGACATTGGACAAAAAAAAACGCTTCCCAGTACTGGAACCCTGAAATACTGATACTTTGCCTCATTGTGAGTTATGTTAAATGCTGCCTATAGTAAGTAAATAAAGTGTAAACAATAGGTCAGTCAGCTCTGAAATTATCTATTTTATTAAGAAAGTACAATCCTGGAAACTATTAATCAATATCTTTCATCCCACACTCCGGTCAGCATCCTCCTCTGGCGGAGCGAGATAGTCAGGGAGTCGCAGCCATGAACGCTCACATTACACTGATCGATATCACATGCCGGAGCATATACTCAAGGGGTTGATCTTCCGGCGCGGGGCCTTTGCATTGTCATGCATCGCCGTTATCAACTGCGCACAGACGACGGCCACTGTTCACATACCTGCATATAGATTCGCTATTAAGGTGAACAGCCTTTATAGTGGGTCGGCACCATGCACAATATGACACTATGTTCTCCACTGATCCCGTTTTTTGCCCTCTTTTGTCCTCAATACGGCAACGTCATACTTATATTTCGGTAAATTTACATACGTCAACAAACGTTGCTAAATTTCTTCTTTCTGTAAAACTTTGTGTTTATTAGAGCCACAGGACATTCTTGCCACTTCCTGTTACTGTTATGGTTCCGCTCTCCTCCCTCTCTCTCTCCCCCTCTGTCACACACACACACTCCCTCTGCTCATCATTCAATCACCGGCCACACCCACCTGCCTGTGAACTGCCTGTGTCTCCTGCTCCCAGTAACCTGAACCTTACGATCCCTGCCTGTACCCTGTCTGCTTGTTTGCCTGCTCCCTGCTTCAAGTACAAACTCGAATCGTTCATCTGTGTCCTGCCTGTTCAGTACTGCTTTTGGGTCCATTACACACGCACCCGTTACAGTGCGAACTGGCCAGTTATGGACCCCGCGGTACCGCCATCTGCGCCGCAGAACCCTTGCTCCCGATTCGACCACACCGAAGCCACTCCGCCATACCACAAGAAACGCAGGGTCGAGGCCGAGATGCAGGCGAAGCTCTTCGCCCACGCCTACAGCTTCGCCCTGGCTGACATCTCCACTCAGTTCCAACACCTGCTGGCCGAGTTCTCCACCACGGCGGCTCCTTGCCCGGCGGCTCCTTGCCCGGCGGCTCCTTGCCCGGCGGCTCCTTGCCCGGCTCCAGCACCTCCCAAACAGTTGAGAACCCTCAGTTTTAGTGCCCTCACTGTTACACTGTACCTTGGAGCCGTGGGCTTATCCTACTCGCTGGTTTCTCCTTATGTTACGTCTGAATGCAGGAACTAAATGAGATGCTACGTCTGCTGTCAGGATGAGTGGAAATGTTGAGGTGAGAATGGAGTTTCCACAGCCCCTCTTATCTCTCCACACCTTCACAAGTCCTCTCTGGCGTTTCCTCCCCAAATCTGCTTCCCCCTGTTTGGCTGTGTGATCTCCCGCGTCGACAAGCAGAGGAAAGGTGTAGTCGACTAATTAAGAAGGAGCCGAGGACACGGGGAAGCTCTTGACGGAGCGCCATCCGTTTTTAATCTCGACTATAAAGACGTCAACTCAACAGATGCCCCACTTTCTGAGGGCGAGGGAGGGGAGTGCATGCGCAGGGATGACAGGTGTTAGTTATTTTTCTCGTTTCCATGGGGAGTTTTTATTTTTTTGGCAGAGAAAGTTGAGAGGAAGTTTTAAAGGTGCATTTGTGGAGGATTAGCGTGTGCTCAGGAAGTAAATGCTAAAAAAAGTGATAAGATCAGAAGGGCCACCTTTGGTTTTAGCCAGGTGTGGTTTCCTGGGGGGGGGGGGGGGTGGGGGGTTTCTATTGG
>JAFBJT010112164.1:0-19602 GCA_016785325.1 Chascanopsetta lugubris | reverse complement strand
TTACCGACATGTTCCGACACCCTGCAATACCACGGTTTCACCACTAGAGTGAGTCGTGAGCAAATGCAGCATTGGACGCCTTCCCTTCAATTCTAATGTACATCACCACCACATACATCCACATCACTTCCTGTATGAGTTTCAAAGTAAAAGCCCTCTCACATTTATCATTGACCAAGGAGTTCAGGCAGTTGTGAATTCTTCATCATTTCTATCAGCAACCGTTTCCTCCAAAAATACATTCTGCAGAATATCCCGTCATCCCCTTTAAATGGAGCTGCATCACATTCATTTTTACCAACCTATATTTCTCTTAAAGTCCCCTGGCAGCTTTAAAGTTATACATTTAGAGGACACAGCTGCCTCCTCGCTATTTTCTTCAAGTCGTCCTTCACAGTCGGACACTGAATCCTGTGTGTGTGTGTGTGTGTGTGTGTGTGTGTGTGTGTGTGTGTGTGTGTGTGTGTGTGTGTGTGTGTGTGTGTGTGTGTGTGTGTGTGTGTGTACACCTACAGTGAGTATCGGGATGAATTATTAAAAATGGATGGAAGGCAGCTGATGACCTGTGTCTGCGCGGATGATGAGGTCAGACGGAGCGAGAGGGGGGTGATGGGCGGAGGACGGGGAGGAGGGGAAGGAAATAGAAGAGAGGGGGACAGAGGGGGGATGCGGGACGAGAGGGAGAGAGGGAGGAGGACGAACGAGTGTCGGACAAAGTCAGTCTTCATCCGTTTCTATTCCGGATCTTTGTTCACTACCCGACACCATCCTACAAGCCACAGCAGGAGAGCCAGCTCCCGCTGTCTCTCGCGCGCTGTTGGGGATGGTTTACGTGTTGGCATGTGCAAATACTATCAGGAGTTCTAGTTGTGTGCATATGCATCCATCCATCCATCCATCCATCCATCCATCCATCCATCCATCCTGTTTTCACTCTACGTGGGCGAGAGTATTTTCTTACACCACCTACTGCAACGTTAATGACGGCTGTCACAAATCTCACCGTGCAGGAAGCCAAGGCGGCCTCAGTGGCCCGCACACGCACACACACACACACACACGCACACACACACGCACACACACACACACGCACACACGCACACACACACACGCGCGCAACCGACAATTTACGCTTTGCATTCCACGGCTGAATAATAAAAGGTCCATGGGTCCTTTTCCTCATTGCGTCCTCATTAAAACGAGATCCACCAAAAGTAATTAATTCTGTATGTAAATGAATGTTTATCTTAAAACAGTGTCGATGAAAACAGCAGTTGATTGGATCTCTGACTCTGAATGAGTCTCATTGATAACTACAGTGCTCGACAGGACAGATTTGCCATTCAGCCAATACGCAGATAAATACAGTGTCTAAGAGCGGCAGGTTCTGTATCACACATTGACACATTTAAAGGTGCAGTGTGTAAAATTGTAGTGTTTTTTTTTTGTATTGAAATAAAATTACAAAACAATTACAATAGACATTTTACATTTTTACAAATATAGAATCACCCCATTTGTTACTTACCCTAAAATGAGCCCCCGATGTTTATATATTTACATCAGGAGCGGGTCCATCCTATGGAGGCCGCCATGTTTTTACAGTAGCCCAGAGTGGACACATGCCACATCGAAAAGAAGGCCACGTGCTATATGATGTTACTGAAATTAAAGATGGAGTCCATGATTCTGGAAAAGCTAACTCTGGTTGAAGCTACGCACTCGCAACACATGCATGTGCAATGCAAGCCTGTACTGCACAGAGCCAAGTGGAGGAGACAGCACTGGGAGGACAGCACTGTTGACTATGCTATCTGTGTCTCGCTAACGTTTGGCTGTCCATTCTTTGTTTTGCAACCTGGAGGATAAAAACCATCATAGACCAATTACAGACTTGACCTTTAACTTACCAATGATCTTACTGTTGTATTCATTTGTCTAGAAAATTGCTTCACCGTACCGTTTGTTTTGCCTATGCCTGACTTTGGAGTTGAGTCGTCTTTGAAGTAAACTTCAAGTCTTAACTCCTGTTTACCAGCGGGTTGCTGGGCTAATAGGCCGCTCTCATTCTAGGCTACCTACATAGTGTAACCCTGACACGCTTGGCAGGTTTAAAATAACACTGGGCTAGGTCTCAGACGCCCATCCTCATTTAGTGCTCTAGTTTCCTTACTGCAGCGTGTGTGTGTGTGTGTGTGTGTGTGTGTGTGTGTGTGTGTGTGTGTGTGTGTGTGTGTGTGTGTGTGTGTGTGTGTGTGTGTCCAAGCCACACAGACGCACACAAGTACGGGTCCTGTAATAACTTCGCAGAGCTATTCTTAAAACACCGAACATCATGCGCTGTTGTGGAAGATTGAAAACAGAGTCACTCAGAATTAGAAGTCGACGCCTGAGATCAAATGGGTTTTAAAACCATCTCATTGGGAGACGTGGATCAACACGGACAGATGGAAAGAATGAAAATAAAAGACTATTTAGAAAACAGAAATCCCAGAATGCAACAGGGCAAAACAGCATGATCGACCGCTGTCACTCACTCAGGATTGGACAAGGCGCCTGAGCAGTGGGAGGAAGTGGAGAGACTTTTGTTTACAGCCTGTATCGAACAGACTCCCCCAACACTGTGCAGAGATTAGATGGATTAGACCAACACCGGAACATGAAATAGATTTAGAGTTACCTAAAATACCACTTTGTTGCTATGGTAACCACTTCCAGTGCCACATTAAAGAGTCAGAGATTCTGATTTGGTTTGAGTAAAAAGATATATATATATATATATATATATCATTCTAATAATGAACAAGAAAATGTCAAATTGGTCCTTCATGCCAAAAAGGCTACTGAAAACATCAACAATCCTAATTTGGAGGAGGTGTTCCGATGCGTGCGCTGGAGGCAGCAGGTCTTCACAGTCCTGCACATGCATCTATTTATATCGATTTGTTTTTTTAAAACCTCCTGAACAAGGCGTTCGTGGAAAAATATACCATCGCATCCTGATCTCCGGGCCTACGCACGCCCCCCCGCCCTCCCTCCCTCCGTCTTGGAGAATAGTGAGCATTAGGGACCCAGAAATATCATGGTGGTGATGAAACATACATGGTGGATTCACGGTGGAAACACACACTGGTCCACGTGCACTCGTCCGCACCGGCGGACCGATCTGAACCAAACGGATTCAAAGGGAAGTGGGAGGAAGTCGGCGCTGGAGGACACGTGCGGGTTTGTCCGAGCGCTTCCTCCCTTTGATCATCGGCGCCTCGGCCCGTCAGTCCTGACGCTGGTCGGTGGATTAGGCTTTTGCAAACATACTGATCTGATTACAGCCGCAGATCAGCGGCAGGTCAGCTGAGTGTAGGACGGGTCCATTTGTCTTTATACCAATATCAGGAGCAGGTCTCATTTATAGAGGCCACAGTGTGGAGACTTTTTTTTAAATTTATTTATTTTTTTTACAGAGGACCAAAACAGAAACACTATTTTAAACTCAATATTGGTTTTAGACTTTTATGATGCATATTCAATGAAAGATGAATGACTCAAAGTCTTAGCATCCAGGGGGTCAGTCTATCCGTCTCTCTCTCTCGCTGTCTGTCTGTCTCTGTCTATCTTTCTGTGCTAGAGCATGCGCCTTGAATACATGTGGTCATGGGTTCAATTCCCAGGCCTCGCCATCCACCCTCAGATGTGAGTCGCTTTGGATAATAGCATCTGCTAAAATGACAGTCTCCTTCTCTCTCCGTTTTGGTCTCACTCACTGGTTTGTTGCGTTCAGTGGTCCAGAGACACAACAACAGACGGTACCCGGACACAGACACACACTTGGCCAAAGGGGGCGTGGTCTGATTGTCCAATGAATTCTGAAGCCAATGAAAGATTGAAGTATGCGAGTCGTGCCATGTTATGCCATGTTTGGGTTTGACCTATTTCTCTTTCTCCTGTAATTAACCCAACTTTTTAACATATTTTCCTGGCTCCCAGCCTCCTCCCTCCTCTCCCTGCCTCTCTCTCTCTCTCTCTCTCTCTCTCTCTCCCTCCTTCCCTCGCTCGCCCTATCTCTCTGCTCTTTGAAGTGCTAATCCACTCGCAAGGTCTGCTGGCTAACGAAGCTCCAACCTTCGAGTCATTATCGGAGTCTTGTTAAAGGTGCCAGTGACAGAAAAGATGCATTGTTTTTGAAAGAATAATTTCCCTTATCGCTGTAATTACATGTGTGTCGTGTGTGTGTTGGTGCGACAGCTCATTGTGATGTTGTTGCCGTGTTACATGGGAAACACGTGTGCAACACGGATGTCAAGTCATGGGGACGAGACATTAGTCTGAGAAACATGTTCAGCACAGCGACGAGGAGAGAACGGGCCTTTATGATGGAAACGTAAAGCAGTATTAAACTATTGTATTCAAAACGTTATAAAACTCCTTTTTGTTGCTTTCATTCTTTAAAAAAAACGTCTTATTTAAATATGGGGTCTCCTGCTCACAGCTTCATTCAGACTGAGGTTCGAAATGAAGGAATTCAGACTTCAGTCAAAACCTGACACACATTAATGTCGGGATGATGTGAGTAAATAATATTCAGAGTCATTTGAAATGTGCTGAGCGATGACAGCTGTGAAACCGCAGCCAAATTGTAAATCTCCATATTCATACGAACAATGTGGCGAACGAACAGTGGAAATAGGACTCGGGAAAATAAATAAACAACAAACAAACAAAATGAGCAGCGCATCAGAAAAGTTATCCGGCAGCAACACTTCTCCCTTCCCGCGAGCACCTGAAATGTGTTTCCACTAATTTATTGGTGGCAATAAAAAGATTCTTCCGTCTGCCTTTTTCAAAACTTATTTATTTGTTTATTTATTTTTCAAATCAACTCATGCGACAATTTACATCCACTTTGAAGTCTGAGATAAAGGGAAGAGGAGTGTAATGAAAGCTCGATCCCTCATCCCATCACTCACGTGCAGAGACCAGACTGTGGACACACACACACACACACACACACACACACACACACACCATAAACCTGTCTTTATACTCAAAATCCCTCCGCCACCTCAAACACAACTTTCCCATTTATCTCCTCCAGCATGATCGACCATGTCACATACACACACACACACACTCACACACTCACACACACACACACACACACACACACACACACACACACACTGTACAGCCAGACATACACAAAGTCACAGTCAAAGGCTGCCACCCGATCAATAATCCCATTATAAGCTGAAAAGGCCCTTTTATTTGTTCTGATTGAGTCTGGGTGGGGGGTTGGGTGGGGTGGGGTGGGGTGGGGGTGGGGGGTTTGCGGAGGAACGGCGGCTCATAATTAAAGCAGGGATTTGCTCGATTGATGATTAAACGGGGCGGATCGGGACGCGAGCAGACGCTCACAGGCTGTGGTGCTGTGCGTCAACAAGAATAAATAAACATGAGCGAACCCAGAATTCCCCTCCTGATCCTCTCTGCGCGTGAGAGGATGAACACGTCCGTCACTCCGGCCCGAACGCGGAGGGCGGACACGAGGTCGAGGGTGAACGGGGGTCACGATTTGAGTGTTGGCTGGAATACACTCATCTCCAAGGGGACTCGACAAGTGTGTGTTGTCAGGCTTTGACACACGTTTACAACAACAACAACAACAACATCTACAGTGACATAAACAGTACAGGGCCGTATGGTAGAGTGTGAAAATGACAACATGAATGCTGTCTCACACAGTCAGGGCCCTGAAGTGTGTTTTGACCTCTACTGGCACTTTACTGTTCAGTTTACATTCTCTGTGGTCACACAAACATTTATACACAGCAACTATGGGTAGCGCTGTTTTTCCTCCATGGGGTTCAGTGCCTTGCCCAAGGACACTGGCGCGCAGAATGAGCACAGCTGGGATTACACCAACAACCTCCTGGTTCGTGGACAAACCCTGTCACAGCTACAGCTGCCAAGTGAAATGCACATTAGTATGATATATGTGCATATATGAGCAGATACACACACACACTCACACACACACACACACACACACACATATGATTGAAGGTATATAATATGATTTTAACCAGTATATGTATATACTGTATTACATATTCTGGTTAAAATCATAACATTGGCACTAACTCACGGGAACGTGTCGTCCACAGACACCTACTGTGACCTGCTCTGCTCCACAGAGACTGTACATTACTAGTGTGTGTGTGTGTGTGTGTGGGGGGGGGGGGGGGGGGGGGGGGGGGGGGGGGGGGTGGGGTGGTGTGGGGGGTGTGTGTGTGTGTGTGTGGAGGAGCCGTCACCTCGTCAGTATTTGGTTTCCACCTGCTCTGCGCGGAGCCGCTGCACCTGAACGCAGCTCGTCCTCCCCGGCCCAAGTTGCAGCATGCGGCTGCGCTGCGCTGCTCTCAGAGCGCGCCGCACTCTGCACCGTGTCCCCGCGCAACCCGGCCTTCACTGGCATTCACACGGCCGGCCAGCAGGAGGCACTGCCTCTTTGGCAGCTTCAGGTTCCCGCGTGCCAAGTGTGGCACGGCGGCTTTGGTTGGAGCACACGCAGCGTAAATCATCATCTGTTTCAATCCAGTGCGCGGGGATAAACCGACGCAGGAGATGTGGTGTGTTGGTGCGCGTCGACGCCCGTAGAGTGCTTATGAGCCTGGTAGTGGGCGGGTCGCTCAGCAACTCCTCCCACTTCCTGATTCGTCCAAAAATGGGCAAAGAGGCGGGCCACGGGCAGAGCTGGGGCGGGGCCGCGGCGCCGTCCCAGCATCCACGGCGCGTGACAGGTCGGCACAGGTGGCCCCCGAGAGGCCACGCCCCTTAATTATGCACTGCACACACTCCACGAGCGAGTTGACGTGCGGAGTGTGTGGAGATTGACTCGCTGTCGGAGCGAACATAAATGTGATCAAAGATGACAACTACCAGAGGCCCTCCATCTTTTTGTCTTTCATTCAGAAGTCTATACCCATTTCTTTTGATGTATAGTGACACATTAAACCACACTTGTGGACGAGTGGGCGTCATGTGACCGGGAGGAGTCACATCCATTCATAACATGTGAGGTGTTGAAAGGTTCTTTACAATGATGGAAATGGATTGTATCACAGACTCAGGCTCATTCATCCAGTCAATAACAGCCTTTTTTTATCAGCCTATTACAGTTAATGGTTTCTCTGCTGGTTGACAGAATCAAACGCTGTATGTGTGTGTGTGTGTGTGTGTGTGTGTGTGTGTGTGTGTCTAACACTGTCGGTGTCTTCCCATCACTACAGTCATTTCTGTAATATACTGCTATGGGATAAAATCACTGTAATGTAATGACGCTTCCTTTGCTCAAAGGAATATAGAATCTAAATGGGGCCGAGGCCCCAAAATGATTTGTTATTTGCATTGGAAAAATGCTCAGCGGAGCAAATTAAAGGTGCAGTATGCAAATGTTTTTTGTGTAAAATCAAGTTACATTGCATAAAAAAGGCGGTTCGAAAATCAAACATCAAAAGTCATTTCAAACGTCTGTGGTTGCCTAACTAGTTGTAATATAGAATGATGTCATTCACCATGTAATAACCCGGTGGGCGAGCTTTCCAACCGACCCAGCCCATTTTACACAACACAGGCTGCACTTCACATCACTGCCACAGGTGTCACTATAAACCACCACATGAAATATCCCTCACCGCTCCCTTTAGGGGATCTCGAAATATGTTTTATATTCAGTACATATATATATATATATATATATATATATATTTTTTTTTTTTTAGAGTTCACAAGAGCATAGCTGAGTTTTATCTTCTCCCCTGTCAGACTTAGAAAGCCCTTCACGGCGCCCCCTGGAGGGCCCCACTCCATTTCAGCCTCTTTACCCGACCGGACCAGAGTGGGATAAAATGAGTGACTAACCATCAGCCTCGTCCTCGGAGCCCAAAAAAGCTCTCAAGCAGAAAAAGGCAGCGGGGATTAACTCGTATAGGCGATTATATCAGTGACAGATGCAGCTGTGCCCGCGACCATATATGGCTTCACGGGGTCACGGCTGATTACAAAAGGGAACATGCATGCACAGTAAGTATTTACTTGCTCATGGCTGTACACACGCAGACGCAAGCGCTCTCGGAAGAGCCACTCGAAAAGAAGTTTGGAGCGGTAACGCAGCGTAAAGCCGATGATTTATGTCTCTCTCAGGAAACAGGTCGGGGCAGCCAATCAGAGGAGCCGCTCACGGCCTTAAGGCTGAGTGGGGAACATCTACCAGCGGCGGCGTGACAGCTGCATGTACGGAGGAATTTATGTCGGGAAATATGCTTTGGCCCGGGCAGCGGCCACGGAGACAAAGCCGTGAGCCGCAGCTGATCCGGCTCTGACTGCAGGCGGCGGGATCTCGTCCCCGCTGCGATGAGGAAGCAAGTTTCCACGCTCCGACTCGCACAGATGTAAGAACAGCAGCTTTCCCGTCCGGCGTCAACTCGTGAAACACCACCGCTTAGGAACACGGCAGGGATACGACGATCGGTGGAGGGGAAGATCTGTAGAGCTCTGGGAGGTTGTGGGCTTCAGTGTCGTGACACCTCAGCATTCCAAGAAGGGGAAAGATGGGTATCAAACCTCTGACCTTCTGGTTAGTGGACCGCCACTCTAACACCTTAGCCACAGCTGCCTCGCAGATCCAGCCCTTGACTGCGAGAAATCCAGCTTTAGACATCTCAGTGGACAACTTTTCACATTTCATGATTTGGGACCTTTGAAAAGGTGCAGTGTGGAGGGTTTTGCATGTGTCAGCTAAATACAATGGTCTGGCCATCAGTCATCAGTATGCATGACAGGCATACAGGTAATAACCCAATGAAAACAAATGGCCCTTTGAAACCAATCGTGGCGTGAAAATTCCACTTTCTAAGATAAACATAATAAGGCATAGTTGCATCGAGTTGCTGCCATTTGATTGGCTGAGAGGGAGTCTGCGTTAACAAGCAGTTGAAGAGGTGTACCTAATAAAGTGGCTGGAGACCGCGCGTACCCTCTCTGGTGAACATGCACTGGCTATGGAAGAGAAGATGTTTGTGCACAGGGTCAGTAAAGCCTTTCTTTGTATATATTTACCCACTCATGTCACTGCACTTTGGTCGTCATGACAACAACAACACACCATCATCATCGTGAAGGTGAAAAAAACCTAATGATTTTCCTCTTAATGAATTCAGAAGCACAGAGTAAATAATTACCAACAGTGCTGTGTGTGTGTGTGTGTGTGTGTGTGTGTGTGTGCGTGTGTGTGTGTGTGTGTGTGTGTGTGTGAGAGAGATGCAGTGGGCACGCTCACATGCACAGACAGAATATAACAGATATGCTAACTGAAGCTCTGTCAGTGTTAATGACAGTGTTTCCAGTAAAGTAAGAGCAGTAAAACGCAGGGTTGATGACATAATACACGACTGTGAAGACACTAACTCATGCTTTCACCCCGGTGTTAAACTGTAACGAGCGCCAAACACACACACACACACACACACACACACACACACACACACACACACACACGCACACACACACACAAATGTGCACGTGTGTAAAGTTACATGCATCAGATGCATCACACACACACATGAGCGCGCAAGCCATTGTAAGTGGATGCGGTTGTGCGTGTGTCTGTGTGTGTGTGTGTGTGTGTGTGTGTGTGTGTGTGTGTGTGTGTGTGTGTGTGTGTGTGTGTGTGTGGGGGTGTGTGTGTGTGTGTGTGTGTGTGTGTGTGTGTGTGTGTGTGTGTGCGCGCGCGCGTGTTTCATCCTTGATGATGAAGAATGTAGAGCAGCGCGAGGCTGAAGTCATCAGTCAAAGGAATCCATTCTCAGAAAGATGAATCTCCCTCAAGGTTTGTGACGAACCCTGAATCCTCAGCTCAGATCAACAAGGACGGGAAATATGGTTTTTGCAAAAGATATAATTCTCCGACCTGTTTCCACTTTGTCTTCTGCTGCTGAAGCGGCAGCAGGTATCCTGGGAGTGAAGACGCTCAGGGGGTGCGGCTTCTCGCTCAGGGGGTGTGGCTTCTCGCACAGGGGGTGTGGCTTCTCGCTCAGGGGGTGTGGCTTCTCGATGGGGCTGCCACGTTCACAGCTGACGAGACGGGGACTTTAACTGAAAAATGAAAGGGAGATTATGTGAGAAAACAGAACATAATTACTTTATTTTTACTGTCTGGAACAAGAAAACAGGCAGAAATCATTCAAATAGAGCAAATACAAAACACATATTTATACAAATGTGACAAATTCACTTTAGATAAACATCAGCAACCAACAGAAAACCAGCATATAAGAGTAATATATATATATATATATATATGTTGTTTAAATCAATTAGAAGAGTTATCATGGATTCTATACATTCAAAACAAGATGTGTCCTTTCCAAGGAGGCAGCCATGTTTTTATAATAGTCGAGAGATGACAAAGTAAAGACTAGAATTAGGATCAGATATATTCAATTTAGGTTCCCATGGGAAAGAGTTAGCACGCTACAAAAACATTTGAAATTAGATTTAAAAAATCTGATGCATCTTTAAAGGCTCCTTCAAAATAAAAGCATTTTGAGCAATAACAAGATTAAAGCTGAACTAAAATTGGTCACAGTTTTGCATCGAGCGCTTCCAAAGGTTTGACCTTTAACCATTTTGAAGATTTAGGAGATGAAAGCTTGTTACAGCCCCTCATCGCATCCTATATCCATCCCTTAATTAATATCCAGGGGCATATTGAAATTGAGTGGCACGGTCATCAATCAGCCGAAAAGACACAAGATGACGGTGACGGATGTTAAATGACCATAAAAGGACAATGCTGCTCACAATGCATCACTCAGGGATCTGACGATGGTCGAAGTTTGTCTCTGCAGCGACATCCTGAAGAAATGTGACCAGACACAGCATTCATTCTTTCTCCACCTCGACATCCTCTCTCTCTCTCTCTTTCTCTCTCTCTCTCTCTCTCTCTCTCTCTCTCTCTCTCTCTCTCTCTCTCTCTCTCTCTCTCTCTCTCTCTCTCTCTCTCTCACACACACACACACACTTCTGTCGCCTGGTTCTCACTTCAATCTCCGTCGCCGCGCGAAGACGAGCCACATCTCAATAACCATGAGAAGAAAGGCGCCCGATTCTTCACAGGGCTGCGAGGTGACAGATGGTTCAATCTGTGAGTGGTATAGTAGATATAATGGGATGTTACCTCTCCGCGTGATTCAGTCACACGGCCCGGACACCTGTCACAACACACCTCCGGCGCACCACACACTCACACACACACACACACACACACATATATATATATGAATAATTTCTGCAAATGACTGACAGTGACACACAAACACACGGTGGGGGAAGACTCCGTGTGTGTCCCTCTGCTGGACACTCACTTTCAGCCCTCCAGCATTTACACACACACACACACACACACACACACACACACACACACACACACACACACACACAGTCCCAGGTTAACAGACGTGATCTCACACACACACACACACACACACACACACACACACACACACACACACACACACACACACACACACACACACACACACACACACACAATTAGATAGGGACAGTCTGGCCAGCTGCTCCAAAGTGAGCCGAGTACAACATCTCGTTTTCAATAATAACACTAAGCCGATACCGTTTGCACACACACACACACACACACACACACACACACACGCACACACAGTAAAGTTGACAATAACACAAAGACATGCTCGCAGCAGAATTTAAAGGTCCAGTGCGTAAAATATATGTGCATTATTCACTTTTATCAGCAGGATGGAAAACAATAGCAGCAGGTCCTCAGCATGGAGGCGGCCATGTTGAAGCACCATGTTTTTAACGGCAGCACAGAAAGGACAAACTTATTATTTGAGTGCAACTTCACCACTAAATCTTACATACTGCACCTTTAAGGTAAAACACTGAAACTGCTCGCAAGTGCACACTCACTTCCAAACTACTTCTATCTGACACAGGTTGAGAGATTTGTCCCACGTATTTAATAATATGGGGCACAGATGCATTTAAAGGTTCAGTGTGAAGGGTTTACAAGCATCTAGTGGCAACAATACAGTACTGCAACCAACAGAATATACTTCTTCAGATTGTTTGGGTCATTGACTCTATAAACATGGCAAAACAAAGGGGGGAAAAAGACTCATTTCAACAAACACACAAATCTCAGCATCACAGGTTTTGTCATTTTCATTAAAGTCACATTACACATTCAAAAGTAGAAATATTTGAATTGTCTTTGAGTTACCGCACATGTGGCCTCCTGTCTTCTTCCTGGTTTGGAGAAAAGGAGCGGCCAAAGGTGGTGCCTGATTAAAAGTGAGGCCCTGCATACAGGGAGAACCTGGACCACACCAAGTGCTCCACCAGCAGGGGGGTGCCCATCCCCCCTCCGCTTCTTTCATTCCGAAGTGGTCTGATCCACTCTAAGCATCTCTTCTTTTCATTCATTTTGTTTAAACTGTTTATTCACATTTGTGTTTTAAAAGTAAATCCCATCTTTTTAAGGAGTCATCCTGTTTTTCTTTGGTCTGAAACAACAGACCGATGTCATCAAGTTTCTGAGTTATTCCTCGAAATGAATCTTGAAATAAGAGTATTAAAGCATCCTTAAAGGTGCAGTGTGTAAGATTTCAGTTCAGTATCTCGAGTACATCCACTGGGCCTGCTCCTCGTGTAAATGTACATTAATGGGCTCATTTAAGAGTAATGAAAACATACAAATCTGTATGTAATTGTTTTGTAATATGTTAAGAAGTGACGAGAATGACCGAAATCGTACACACTGCACCTTTAAATGAAAGTCCACGGCTACGATAGGTTCCGAATGCATGGGGCGATGGATACAACACGCAACTTCACCAGTAGATGTCACCTAATCGTACACACGGCACCTTTAAGGCTCTTACTGTGTTGTTGTTTTTTATCCTTACAAAAGAAAAACTGAAAGTCCCGTCAGCTGAGTCCAAATGTCCGCACACAGAACTTCATGTTGTAGAAAACGCTTTCCGTCAGAGGTCACAGCTGCCGACTCTCTGAGGGAAACTTAGTCTCAAAACGTTGCACTGTACGAAACGTCGTCCAAATGCGCCGCACATTCACGCATGAATCATTTCCATTTTTATTCCTTCCAAGGATTCTGCTCTCGAGATGCCTGCAGGTCCAATTGCCATCTCTCTCTATACCCCCAAAGTCTAATGGCAAGATTTCCATTCAAATCTGCTGAGGCTGAATTGTAATGCGGCGGGGTCCAACCCCATGACCTCTTGTGTCGGGCTGGTGCGTTTACAGATCTGTTGTGTATCTGCAGGAATCCAGAGAGAGAGAAAGAGAGAGAGAGATATTTTTCTTCATGCACGACAGACTCCAGAGAAGAGCACTTACGTTGTGAGGGTGGGGGGGGGGGGGGGGGGGGGGGGGGGGGGGGGGGGGGGGGGGGGGGCTCGAGTCAGTCCCAGCTGACTCACAGTGAGAGGTGAGGTACATGGAGCCGGGTCAGTGTGAGCCTCCATCACAGGGACACTCTGACCCAGAACAGCCTTTAATTATTAACTCCTGTGATGCAGCTTTCGCTCAAACAATCTTTGATTTCTCCTCCAGTGTCTGGACGGAGCGTGAGAAAAAAAAGGTATGTTAAAGGTCCAGTGTGTAAAATGAAGTTGAAAATATTCCCGTTGTTATAGACTAAATTTACAATGAAACGATTATACTGATATTTGATCTGTGTTTAATCACATGATGTAAAGGTTCTCCGTGGAGGCGGCCATGATTTTATAGTGGCCCGAAATGGACAAACTACATGATGTTTGTGTTTTAAGGATAAATGAAGGCTTCTATCTGCAAAATGCAGCTCCACTACTAGTTCTGCACACTGTACCTTTAAGGGCTATTCTTACAATGAACGTGTGATTGCATTTATAATTCCATTAAGCAGACACTTTCATCCAAAGCGACATACATTTAAGGCTGAATAGAGATGCTGGGAATTGAACCCATGACCTCATGCATTCAAAGCCCACGCCCCCCACGCGATACGTGACGTCGTCCCGATCAGACGCACGATTTTAGTCACGTGCAAAAGACACAAATTCAACTTCCAATTTCGAAATCCAAGACATTTATCGCGCGTTGAAATGACTGCGAATAAAAACGGGATGTGAGCAGACTGACGTGAGACCAGCAGGAGGCTGGTTTTTTGTTCTTTATATTTTTTTGTTTTTTTGCAGAAATCACTGACAACCGACTCCTCCAACTTAAGGAAGAGTTTTGCGGCTCATGCGGGAGAGTTTGAGAAGCGTGTGATGTGAGCGACCTGCGGGAGGCTTCACTGACGGCAGCAGCACCTTTGAAAGCTTCTGAGGCTCCGGAGGAGAAAGTTCTCGCGCAGCCTGGAAACAACGGGCTCGTCTGCGGCAGAGGAGTCGAACTCGCCCACCTGCCGCCCAATTACATCTCAAGGGACCGCTAACGCATCACACGCTCGACTCCTCCTCTTCCTCCCTCCGACTCCGACCAATCCCGAGCGGCAGTGGCCCCCCCCCCCCCCCCCCCCCCCCCCCCCCCCCCCCCCCCCCCCCAAAAACACAACGGGGGAGAGGGAAAAAACAGGCAAAAAAAAAAAAACGGGGGGCCCCGGGGGGGGGGGGGGGGGCGGGGGAGGGGGCAGTGGCTCAGTGGTCAGGGCAGTCGCTTTTGAATGCAAAGGTCACTGGTTGGAATCCCACCTGGACCCTGCTGCGGTGAGATGGCCCTGACACTGACACCCCCCCCCCCCCCCCCCCCCCCGCCCGGACACTGACCCCCCCCCCCCCCCCCCTAATGGCCCCAAGTGCAGAAATACCCCATGACCCAGAAAACTGGATGAAGATGACACCACATGGCAAAGAGACCTCCAAAGTTTGAGTGCACAACAGTGCGAGCGCGCAGTGCGCGCCCTCCGGTGGACACGTTCGAAATAGCAGGTACTCTTGTTGAAAAATTGCACTTCTCCCAAAGTCACATTTTCCACATCGGACCCTCCGATGGGCCGATTCTGGCCCACGGGCCGTATGTTTGCCGCCCCGGTCCGAGGTGTGTCTCTATCACGTCTGGTTCTGTGTCATGCCAATGAGGGAATATGCAAATGAGCTGTGGTTTCAGCGGATGAAATCTGTGCAGGTCTCCTCACACGGAGAGGCCGCCCGCGCGTCTGCGCTCCTTCGCGCACTGCCGGACTTTCGGAACTCTTCACTCTTCACTCGCTGACGTCTCGACCTCTCCATCTGCGCCCAACCATCTCCCGTCCGGCTCGATGCAGAGCCCACGTGATGAGAGACGCCCGAGCCTGTGATCTCACGCTGTGTGATTCCCTGCTGCTGTGAAGGAGCGGTGAAGAAGAACTCATCGGGCCTGAAACGCTTCTTTTCCCTTTCGCCGCATACAAACGTAGGATTGGGTGCGAGCGCCACGTCCTGCAGATAACGCGGGAGGAAATCTCCTTCACGCCGAGAGGAATCAGAGAGTCACTCCGTCGGGGGGTCTTCATCTGGACCCTTCCCACCGCTGATTTGATGATGCAAACACCCCATGATCACGCCCCACGATGAGATCATGGCGACAGGGCGCCGCTGCGGACCAAGCTGAATCGGAGCGGTCTGCGCACGCCGATCCGCCGGGTTCCGCCGAGGTCCACTTCCTTCACAGATGGTTTTGAATCCCATCCCACCGTGGCGACGCAGCACGGTCTGACCAGGTTTGGTGCCGCGCGTGAAACGGCAGCTTTACACCAAGATGACACTTTGCCCGGAGCGCCACATCTTCGCCGCGTCCGTTTCCTCCACGAGCCGCGAGAGGAGGTGGGTTTGCGCGGCACCGTCGGCAGACGTAGCCCGTTTCCTCGCACCTGTGCCCGAGCGGCGACCGCAGAGGGCTGAGGGATGGGCCCAATGTGGAAGTGGGGACACTTGCAGTTCACAGGGCGGCCACTTGAGGCTGGCTCCGAAGGCGAGTCCACCCCCGCGGACTCCCACGAGAGAAAGGTCGACTTTAGAGGCGAATCAAACATCTTCAGAGCCTGGTGCGAACCACTGACCCGCTTCTTTCTCTTCCACCAAGGTGTGAAATTGTGCATGTTTAAGGGGCGGGGCCTCTTGAGTGACACCTAGGCTAGAACCACTCGAGCTCTATCGCTGCGCCCCGGCCGCTTTGCCCATTTTCTGGACGCACCAGGAAGTAGGAGGAGTCAGCCCCTCTCTCTTCACCAGCTCTCTGTGGGAACCAGTGAGTGACGTCACGGACTCTTCCTCCGTCTTTATCCACAGCAGGTTCTGCGGGTCCAGCCCGGCGCCTCATCGGGCCCCTGGGCTCACGGGGCTCCGTGTAGCTGAGATGGCAAAACACCACATGCTCCTTTTTAGCGGTTTGAACGGGGAAAGGCTCGAAGGTGAGAAACAGAGACGAAGGTCTGGCGCCGTGGGAGCAGGTGTGTGAGTCAGACGCCGAGGTGATGTCACCAAGTGGAGGGAGGCAGGTGCCGACGGCCGAGCTTCAGAGGGAACAATCGCATCTGTGTCACTCGGTTAGATAACGACGGATGAATCGCGCGCGAATCCCACATTTCGGGGCCAAAGGAAGAGAGTAACTTTAAAGGGGCAGTGTGTACGATTTCCCTCATTTTGGTCACATTTTTGTCACAATTACAGACCGACATTTTCATGACTTCAGAATCATCTGAATGTTTGATTTCCCCCCCCCCCTCCCCCCGACATTACCCTTCAACGACACAGTTGGACCGTACACAATGACTCTACAGGGGCCGCCATGTTTTTACAGTATTAAAAGTGGACGCGCTGAACATCTTTTGAGTTTTAACGACACGCCTCTCCTGCATCGTCAGACGGGTGAGGGTGAGGTGATGCACACAACGCGCAACTTGACTGACGAATCGTACACACTGCACCTTTAATGCCAAATTCAGGGAAACGGAGCTGGAGCCTCAGCCCTGACCACACAGCCCCCTTAATTTGGCAGGGGCACAAAATTAGCCACCAACCCCGCCCCCACGTGGACGTCGGACTCACCATTTAATTACAGGAAGTTGGTGGTGAATTGACAGCGCGCCCACTCCCCTTCCTCCTCCACCACACCGCTGACGGAGCGGTGGGGATTAGGATGGAGGGATGGAGGGACGGAGGGACGGAGGGATGGAGGGATGGAGGGATGGAGGGATGGAGGGATGGAGAGATGGAGGGATGGAGGGGAAACGGAGCCTCTAACAAACACTGTATATCTTCTTCGCCCACCCATCTGTCTTCCTGTCTCCCGTTTTTCCTCCGAGGCGCATGTGTCCTGAGCACTGCCAGGCAAAATCTGCCACCGAGCACCCCTCCCCCATCGGCCCCCATCAGCCCCCTCCCCCCTCCCCCCGCCTGCAGAGCTGCAGGCGGGTGAGTCGGAGAGAGAGAGACACACACGCACACACACACACACACACACACACACACGGAGAAGGTGACGAGAGAACTTGACCAAAACCGGTGTACGTGTAGAATCGGACGTCAGCATCGCCGTGTGATCGTTTATGGATTCAAAACACGCCCGTATGCGTTTTTGTGCATTAAAACTCAGCAGCCACTTTATTAGGCACACCTTGCCGACGCGAGGTCAGGGCCCATCATGCCCTCGAAGCTGCCGTGAATAGATTCAACAAGTTGCTAGAGAGGCGTTTTTGGTCCTTGTTGGCGTCAACAGTCTCGTATTCCAAAATGTCGCACAATTAAAGACAGGATTTGGGGGCGAGCC
Organism: Chascanopsetta lugubris; assembly: GCA_016785325.1. Classification (NCBI taxonomy): domain Eukaryota; kingdom Metazoa; phylum Chordata; class Actinopteri; order Pleuronectiformes; family Bothidae; genus Chascanopsetta; species Chascanopsetta lugubris. Next base: position 1,752 of record JAFBJT010112164.1, on the reverse strand, counting down.
GGTGTACCTAATGAAGTGGTCACCGGCGCAGGGGGCCGGGGCTGCTGAAGTGAAATGCATTCTGGGATATATGTTGTTGTTGTTTTTTTGGGATACTACTTGCTGCACAGTATAGACCTTTGACAGAGAGGTGTTGGGCTTGGAGCGACATCTGTGGTAGAACATTGTGGATTAGAGGGAGAATTTGATAATCCCTCTCTCTCTCTCCCTCTCTCTCTCTCTCTCTCTCTCTCTCTCTGTACCTCTCTACCTCTCTCTGTTTCCACCTATCTGAAATCCTGACTGACAAATCTGCTGGGGGGGGGGGGGGGGGGGGGGGGGGGTGGGAGGGGGGGGGGGGGGGGGGGGGGGGGGGGGGGGGGGGGGGGCGTCGGAGTAACGTTGAGATAATGTCAGGTCTGCGGCGTCGGGACGAGGTTTAATTGCGTCTGCTGATGTTGTTTTCCAGGGGGATCATCTAAAGATGGAGTCATGTGGTGACACACTACACACGTGATCACATGACCTGAACTCACATCTGCATCACACACACACCGGTCTGATAACACAGCATCACACACACTGTGATGTGATGACTCACTGCTTCTTTCACTCTGCCACAGTCCCATGTTAGTTTCATTCATCGAGCATTAAATTGAAAAGGCTCAAATCATTAGCGTCAACAAAAAACAACTGAGGAGAATTCAGATACGACTCATCGGTCGGCTCCTCCTACTTCCTGGTTCGACCAAAAATGGGAAAAGAGGCCCCTGGTGCTGTTGCCGCAGAAGGTGCTAGTTTGGCCCAGGTGTCACTCAAGAGGCCACGCCCCTTGTTGTGCACAATTTCCAACCTTATAAATGAAATAAAATAGAATCAAAATGAATGCGTGAGACAACAGCACAGTTGTCGTGGGAACAAATGTGACTGATTGAGGCAAAAATCAGAGTTTAATTCACCTCTTTAAGTTGACCACCCTCCAGTGGCCACCCTGAGAACTGCAGGTTGCTACTTGGGATGTGAGACATTACAATTCTTTGGTAGATGAGTCGATGAAGTAAACAAAAAACCTGGACGGCTCCTGTTCATGTAAACATCACCTTATCTCAAAAAAAGAACCCATCTGGAGCAGTTGGATCTCCTGCAGCGATTCTAATTAAATTTGCCACTTTGATCGTTTCGCTTTCGACTAAAGTTCAGTTGAGGGTCGAAGGATGTTTGGCGATATCGGTGTCCGGGTCATGGACGTGCACCGGCGTCTCCAGGCTAACCCTCACCCTCACCCTCACCCTCACCCTCACCCTGGATTGCGCGTTGGTTTGATCCCCGTTAGCCGCTCCACACTGGGACACCTTCATGGGAAGGTGAAGCTGAACTCAGACGCGCTGACAATCGCTCTTTTGTCCGAGTGCAAAAACAGAAGACTGTGAACAAACAATTCGTTCAGATGCCACCTTCACGTCTGCCTCACTATTTATACCCACCGTGGGCGGGTTAGTCCCTTTACTGGACAGTAAGTGAATAATCACAACCTTATACGTGTACATGACAATGTGTTTCTGCACATAAAACACACACACACACACACACACACACACACACACACACACACACAAGGAAACACACATTCTCACACACACTCGTCTAAGCTTTTGTCGCCTGGCTTGGTGGATTAAATGTGAGCATTTGTGAAATCATTTGAATCCGTGGGGGTCCAAAGAGGAGTGTGGACAGTGTGTGTGTGTGTGTGCGTGTGTGTGTGTGTGTGTGTGT
>JAFBJT010112162.1:0-18892 GCA_016785325.1 Chascanopsetta lugubris | reverse complement strand
GGGGGGGGGGGGGGGGGGGGGTCCTCTCTGTGGAGGCCGCCATGTTTTCAGAGGAGTGAAAGTGGACGTACTAAACATCCTCTTCTGAGTTTTAATGACATCTAAAGTCGACCATAGCTTCTCCTGCATGCCCAGAGGGGCGAGGGTGAGGTGATGGACACAACGTGCAACCTAACCTCTAGAGGTCACCAATTCTTACACACTGCACATTTTGATGTGTTTATTTATTTGATTTTCTGGGAGAGGTAGAAATGTACCCATTATGTGATTAGATCAGACCACAGCATTGGTCTGTTGCCTATAGTAATGATAGTCATGCCAAAGGGCAGACATCTGTTTACATTTGAATGAATTGGATGTGTTCAGTCTTAACTGTGTTGGTCTTGGGGAGCGGAGTTCGTCCCACAGCTTTGATTCACAGCATCACAGAGTCTGATAAGGGACAACAGGTCCAGTGACACAGGCTTCTGTGATTCCATTATTCCATTATCCTCAGCCTGTGTCAGATCTGACTTTACTCTCTTCACATTTATATTTTTCTTTTATCGGAGTGCATTGAATATTCAGTGTGAGCTGTTGGTCACTATATCTGAGATAAGGACACTGTAAAGAGAGGTAGAGGAAGTAATTATGAGTATTTATAATCAATGTCAAGTCTTCAAATGCCTCTTGGCTCACAGTTATCCACGTAACATGATCCGTATTGACCGCGGTATTGATTTTAAATGAAAGTGTCTGTTTTTTTTCAGACTGATGATTAAGTCACTTAGCTACAGGGAGATGTAGAGGGGGTGTAAGACTGTGACTCTTGTGATGTGATTAAGTTTGCTGCCTCCTGCCTTTAATTAATGAGCAGGAAAAAATCAATTCCAGATCACTCTTAAGGCTTTTATGCACGTGGTGGACGTGCCTGTGTGTGACTGTGGAAAACGGAGGGTGCTGCTTTGCACGAGATGGTTAAATTTGAATACGATGTCCTGCGATGCAGATCTTTGTTGTCTGCATTAGACAATAGAGAAGATTGTGGACACACCCTGTGTCACACGACAGAGACAGAGGAGGAGGATGCTATTATTTACTGTCGTTTGCATGAAGCGAAAGTGACAGCTCCAAATGAGCTCGAGTGACCAGTCAATCAAATGTAGCCGCAGCTTCGTTTTAAATGATGCACACATGCGAACGTTATGGCATTGTAATAAAGTCATAAATATGTTGACTGCACCTCGTTGTTTCGAACCACAGGTTTCCATGAATGATTTCTGCCTCGTTCATAGTTTTTTTTTTCCCCTCCCAGATTAGACAATTAAATGCCTTCATTGTATTTGGCAGGAAAAAAAACCCCAAGTTGTTGTTGTTGTTGTTGTTTTGGCTAATTTGCTTGGCTGACAGTCAGGTGGGTTCTGGTCTGATTGTCCGCAGTGATAAGTTCAACAGTTGAACCAGCTGAGCTGTCATGGTGTGAGCCAGCAGACCTATAATGCAGCCCTTGTCTTGTTTTCAGAGGGCAGCCCGGGACACTGACCCCCGCACCAATGATAATTCTCTCCCTAATGCTGTCGGTCGACTCGGAACATTTAATCACATTAAAACATTAAGTGGCACATCTGGGACGAATGTCCGCTCAGGCTCCTCCAGACAGCGGGTTTTGTTTTGACGGAGAGACACAACACGTCAAACACGTGTCTTCGTCGTGGCGCGTCGCTCAGGCAGAGGTGAGAGAAAGGAACGGAGAGATCGACGGGGAAGCAGGAGAGCTGTAATTTAGCCCGCTGACGAAGGAAGTGAGACGTGTGGGGGGGGGTGTGGTTGTGACAGTCCCAATGAATAGAGACATCAGCGATTGTGTGTGTTTGTGTTTGGACATGAACGGGGATCTGTGCTCAGTGTGTTTTACTCGCCCTGTCAAGTCCCAAGACAGCCTCAAGTGTGTTTATCAGCCATCCGCCTCTTTTCGTTCCCCCTGTCTCAGCCCTGTGTGGACGTGTGCGATGTGCGTGTGCGCGTATGATGTCACTGCAGAGTGGGTACGTGCAACAGGTTGGTGCAGGGAGCTGTGTGCCCGACAAAGGGTGTCCTTTAATAAGCCTTTAGAAATCAAATGTATTGCGTGGTGTTTTAAAGTTCAACCGTAAACTTTTCAACTCACGCAAAAAGAAAAGTACCCAACCTCAACACCTCCTCCTGCTCTCGGGACAACATCTCCCTTATCCGTTAGAATCCCCACTGGCTCCTTGTTCCCCAGTGGATCCTCCTCCTCCTCCTCCTCCTTTCTCACAAATTCCTCCATAACCAGAGGGACAATCCCTTTCTGATATGTATTTATAATTCTTTGATTATTTTTAGAAAAGCATTTAATGACACACTGCTTTCGTATCATACCTGTCAACAGTAGAGCTCTTTTAAGATGCATTCTTAGGAAAATGTACCGGTAATCTAATGTTAGTGGTTCCACAGGAAAGGTCAGCGAAAAACCTTTGAAATAATAATCCTGGGTAGCTGGTCCTGACAGAGGAACCTTTTACATACTGGTCTTGATTGTTCTGGATTTTGCCTCCCCTTTTTTCTCCTTTTCTCCATCCAGCCCTGCTCCCCCTTCACTTTTCTTGAAACCACAGCAACTGTGGAAGTTATTGTAAAAATAATGAATAACTCTGTGACTATGTCAAAAGGGCAAATCTGCAATGGATCCCAGCCTCCACAAATCCATAGTTCATGCTCTCTTAGTGCACAGAGCTCACTCTGAAGCCCGCGGTGAGTGTGTGTATATGTGTGTGTGTGTGTGTGTGTGTGTGTGTGACGGCCCACAGCTGTCAAAAGCAAACTCAGATACAAACAGTAAAGTGCAGTGAGTACAAACAAGTTCTTCCCACAACTGACCTCCTCTCTGGTGACTTTATATCAAAGACAAACTGAGCCCCAGTGTTGACAATAGTGGCAAATTGATCATGCCACACTAGAACTGCTTTTATTTCACAGTGACCGTACACGCTGCCTCGTAATAATGTTTTCTTTTGTGCGCATGTTTGTGTTTCTCACTCTCCATGCGTGTGTATGAACTTTTTTCGCTTCCATCATCGATGTTGGACTTTTCCAACTCGACCAAGGGACCAAAGCCAGGTCACAACGAGACATACGCCATTTTTGAGGATCACACACGTGCACATTTCTTCTTTTGACAATGAATGCATTTCTCTGAGTCGTCTATTATGACTTTATATTCCTTCATTTTGATTTGGGCATGTGAAGGTCTTTCCCTCTCCCTCTCTGGCCGGGGAGAGGAGCCTTTTAAAGATCTCCTTTGAGCACTAGTGCTGTTCTCAGGAGTGTGTTTGTGTTTGAGGAGAGGCATCACAAGACTTCTGGTGTGAATGTGACTCTGTCTTTGTTTCTGTGACATTCTGTGGAGTTTCTGTGAAGCGTAACCAGCAGAAATCACATTTCTTCTCTTCAGCGGCTTCCTCTTCTTTTGTGGACCGCTCTTTGTCATGTTGGCTTGTTGCTTCCCCTTTCTTCTGAAAGTGGGTCCTCATTCTTTACAGTGTTTTATTTTTGGACACTGGGGCAGAATTGAGTGATAAAGGCTGGGTAGTGTGATTTTTGTTTAGTAATAACTTCGAATCCACTTAGTGGCACACACACTTTAACTTGAATTCCAAGCACACTGTTCTTTAACGAAGACATATAAGCCCAGCTGGCAAAATGTTTCAATATGTGTGGATTGTTTTGTGAGAATTATTTTGTCGCTGGTGTCACATGACTCGAGTTTCCTTTACTCGGTTACCCGTAATTCATCTCCTGATTGTATTTACTGTTCAAGTAAATGTAAAATGACATTCGGTTATTTCCGTACAAAAGCCTTCATACATATCCGATTTAGGATGAACTCTGGTGTGTAATGTCGAGATTTTCTGCTACTCACAGCTCAGAGAAAGCGCATTCAGCTTTTACCCACTGGCTCTGCCGACATGTGATCCGCCATCTTCCCTAACCCAGGGCCAGGACATTAGTTAGGCGGAAGTAAGCTGTCCGTCAAGTGTGCGATTGTATAGAAGTGGTTGGAAGGCATTTGGCCTGTACTCAGCCTTTTGTCCCGTCTGGACACGATGAGCCTTTTACGATCATCTCATCAAACAGATGATGTTAATTATACCACGTACTGTATGTTGTGGTTGGTGGTGCTGGTGCTCTTGGGCGGAGCCAGTTTACAGTTCTGCGCTGAGTCACATCTCAGACTGATTTAATGACACAAAAGAGCTATTTGTGAGCTATTGATTGACATTAAATTGCCTGTTCCCTCGGGCTGTGTAATGCTCGAGCCTGTTCCACACACTGCCTCTTTAAAATGTAGAAAACCACTCGTGTTAAAGTCCCATCACTGTTGCTATTTACATATCTTAAGTTCTTCTTTTTCCTATAAATGACACATTCAAATGGTTTGTGTTGAAAAATTCCCCTCGTGGCCGTAACTCAACACCTTCCTTCCTCATTAAATGACAGGAATCTAATTATATGCAAAACTGGTACCACCCCTGTCTCAGCCTCCTAACCCACATAGCACCAGCTGCCATTCTGCTGTCTTTTCAAGCGACCTTGAATCAATAAAGATTTATTTTTTTGACCAGACTGGCATTATCCGTACCAGTGTGAGGGGAAATACTCAACCATGGTGGTGTAGCACGGTGGTGTAGCTTTTTGATAAAGGCAACGCACAAAGGCAAACCTCCAGCTGGAATTGACCATGGACTGAAATGTCCCTGAACATGCACATAGCAAAACCACCTTGCTGTCAGAATTCTCCACATTATACAGCCAGTGTTTTAACGTGTCAGGAGCTCCTGGAGATACACAGGAACGTGTTACTCACACACGTGATGATGCTGCAGTTTTTCCCTTTTCCCTGAATCCGGCAAGTTTCGTGACGGCCAGATGATGCAGTTGGCGAAGATGAATCAGCCGCTTGAAAACAGATCTGATCGCAGGCTTGTTATCAGGCCTCCTACGAGCGGTACACACGAGGCTGATCCCAGATCTGAGCCAGGAGGGGACGTGGTGCTCCTAAACAGGAAGTGAATGGGATCAAATGAACGAATCAGATTGCGGTGTAGGGAGACTAAACATCATCGCCCCACAGGAAGGAAGTAGCGACGACTAAATTACATGGGCTGCCGTGACTGTGTGCGTCGGCCTGTGTGTATGAGTGTGAGTGTGTGAGACCAGTGTTTATATCCCACAACTAAATATTTACCCCTGTGCAACTGCCACCCTCCAACACAACGCTATGATCAGGCAGAGGAGTGTGTGTTATGTGTGTTTGTCTGGTGGCCTGCAAACTGTGTGTATGTTTTAATGTGTGGGTGTACTTCATATGAACGTGTATATGTACTCTTGTATGTACGTGTGCGTGTGTGTGTGTGTGTGTGTGTGTTTGGGGGGGTGGTGTGGGGTGGGGGTGCGGTAATGGAGGTCCTGCGTGGACCACCTTGGTGAACAATGGCTCTTTTATTCCACAACAGTGTCTGAATGGACTCTGTCTCAACAATCACACACACATGTGCGTGCGCGCACACACACACACACACACGCGCGTGCACACGCGCAAAAGTAGCCAGACAGGAAACACTCATATCCCCCTACGTACATTCACACACAGTGGCTTTACACACATTATATCAACTCTTTTAGGGTCGGTTTTCCCTCTGACTAGACACCTGTGTGTGTGTGTGTGTGTGTGTGTGTGTGTGTGTGTGCGCGTGCGTGTGTAATTCTGGTAATTTGGCCGACCGGTCTGCAGCTTCAGACAGTGTGGAATGTGGACGCGGTGGTTGGTTACACTTTTGGTTAAAGGGGGCAGGGCAAAGGAAAGCTGTTGTAGCTTAGTCTTTTTCAAATAGTAAGAAGCTTTTGTTGCTTATGTTTCTATTTTAATTTCAATGGTTTTCACTAAACACCGAAGCCCACCTCATTTATCTCCTGCAGAACAAGGAAACAAGAGACCACTAAAATGACATAATTGGATGTCATATCACTGATATGACCTACATTTGCTGATATTGATATTGGTAGGTTTGATTTTTCCGAAATGGTTGTTGAGAACATTCCATATGACATCTGCTTTGACTCTGTAGTTGAATCTATGGCTCATGAACATGATGAGGATGCAAAGTGCATGACCTATTCTGTGGCCAGCCACCAGGTGGTGATCCAGACATCACTTTGTCATGATGCCAAACTATATACAGTTTATTTTGGTCAGACTTGGGTTTAAAAAGAATCCAGTTGTAAATAATTCTATATGGATGTATAGAATGCTCTGACTATTAATTGTTCATATGTTTATATTTGTAATGTTCTCATTTCTCCGTTTTAATATGCTATTTGATAATAAAAACAACAACAACAATGAAATGCATTAAATCTCCAACAATTCAAGTGTACAATGCAAACACATTTTTGAGGCCTATATCTGGACCCGATTGGTCATTGTATTTGAAAAAAAAACAAAAAAACAAAAAAAATTATTATCCAGCAATTTCTTCTAGATTAATATCCATAGACTGGAGGGGCACATTCTCCTCCATCAGTGCATCTATGTGCAGTTTACGGTCAGGCGGTTGCAAACGCAGCACGAATATTATGCAGTGAAAGCTGTCGCTGTGGGTCCGTTTGCGTCTCTCTCTTTGGCACCGTCCTCCACACGTTTCTCCCAGTGTGAGCTCATTGTCACTGAGGCAGCGCGGCCTGTGAACCTGCGTGTTGTGCATCTCCCTCTGTCCGCCCGAAACAGATGATCACTATAGGTTCGCCATCTGCAACCGTCCCAATCCCTCTTCTTGATTGCATTGAGCCCCCGATGGCCAGATGTTTCATCACTATTATGGCATTAGGGCTGAGCTCAATAGGCAGATGTGTGTCTCTTTCCGCTGATTGTCGCCATGATAGAGAATTCTGATTACCTTCCTCTGATTAGGCCAATGGGCCGCTAATCCTCCTCCCCCTGCCGCCGCAGAGCCTGTGTGTCAGCTCTGCCCCTCCATACCTCTGTCAATGGCAGCAGGTTATACAACTGATAGAAACACACACACACAGCTGATGGTAGATATCGCTCTCATGTCAGGGTTTATAACATGGGCTCGGCCCCTCATTCCAAATGTCTTGTTTATCTGATCCGTATTAAAGACCCTGTGACAATGGAACAGATGGGGCTGCCTTTTGTCCTGCAAGCACGGACACACACACAGTCATACATATATATGTATATATATATATATATATATATATATATTTATATTTTTTTTTTTTTTTTTTTCCCATGTAGACTCCCTCTGTCCCGCTCTTTCTCTATCTCTCAGTGGGCCGTGTGAGTCGGGGTGAGGTTGTGTGATTGTGTTTAGCCAAGCAGAGTGATTGTGCTCTACAGGGGAGCCAGGCTGCTCGCACCACAGCAGACGGACAACACACAAATACACACACACACACACACACACACACACACACACACACACACACACACACAAACACACACAAACAGCCGCCGCAACTCCAGCAGAATTTTTTTTTTCTCCGTCACTCGCTATTCCTGCCGTCCTAAACTCAACTGAGGTGAAATTAATTCGTTAGGTTTACATGTGTCAGTGGAACGAATGCAAGCCCACCTCCTGTCCATTTCCTCTCTCAGTGGGAATAACCAAACATATGTCTGACACTCTGTGTTATTTAATCAGTAAAGGCCAATTGGAGGCTCGGCATCCAGTCTTTACCTTAAACTCGACCTTTGTGGTTCGTCAATAGAAGTTAACAAACCTTGCATGTGTCTTCATGGGTCTACATGTCCTCAGATCACGGAGCTCTTCTCTGTCAGACTGTCCCCCTGTCATTAAAACTAGATTGCAAGTTTGTACATTACCCACGAGCTGATTGAGTGTAACTGGATGTATTGATTGCTAATCCATCCTTTGTCTCGGTAGTTTTCAGTAGCCATGCAGCATGGGATCCGTTTGGAGGGGTTTGCGCTCCACGGTGTTTCGACCTGGTTGAGTATTCAAAACATTAAGTAACACTCAATGAACAACCTGCAGAGTTTGACCTGCTGCTAATTTGTGTTTACCTGAGTGGAGGCAGTTGTAGTGGAACAGCGTGGGGCAGCTGAAGCCTGCGTTTGCTTCTCCTTTGCTCTCAGTGGTGTGTGAAAGGTAATGGATGCATTCTCCTCCAGGTGGGACAGAGGGGGAGAGAGAGGACATTAAGCCTGCTGTGCAATCCCTCCCTCTTGCCTGCCTCTGTGTACAAATGCTGTCCTACCTCAGTGTGTGTGTGTGTGTGTGGGGGGGGGGGGTGTGGGGGGGGGGGGGTCTGCCCACATTTGTATCCACATGCAAATGTTTTGCGAGTTCAGATGTAAACTGTTCAACTCATTGTACTTTTTGTATAGTGCACCTATGCATCCTGGTAGTTGACGCTGCGTGTGTTAGGTCATACTTTATGCATGTGTTCTTGTCACAAGGTGTGTGTGTGTGTCTGTGTGTGTGTGTGTGTGTGTGTGTGTGTGTGTGTGTGTGTGTATTTCTATTGGCCTGTGCCTAAGTGGCCATTGTGCAGGGTGGAAGAGAGGGATGGTGACGAGCAGCAGCATAGAGCCACCAGTCCAGCTCTGTGGCTCCACCAGCCAGCCCCACTCGGCATGCACCTGGCATCCCCTCACACACACACACACACACACACGCACGCACACACACACCGCCGTTATTAATTGCTAATACATATTTATGTGGCACAAATTTGCCATTTGTTTATGCATACAATTATCAGTGGCACAGGGCGCTTAGCCAGAGAAAACTGTGACCTTTTTAAAGAGTAATAAATGGAAGTGTGTTTGTGTTGCGACTGTGTCGATGTGAGTATGTTTATCTAATGGCTGATGTTAAAGAGGGAGGTATCGGGTTGGAGCAAAGGAGGAGAGAGTTGTTGTTTTGTTTTTTTTGTGTGCAGCTGGACGTGGCAGAAAGGCAGCGTGGACCTGCCAACAGGAGATCCACTGATCTGGATGTTTACCCACAATTTGTTTTGCGCACAGCCAGCGAGCTGTCTTTGTCCTCGGCTTCATTAATACTGTCCGTGTTCACGGAGTCTGTACCGAGTGTGCCCTTGAGTGCGTGTGTGTACATTTATCATTTCCTGTCTTTTCTATTCTTTTCGCAAATTGTGCAGAATTTTGTAGTTTTTTTTGTTTTTTTTTTGGGAGTTTTGGAGGAGTCACATTAACCCCTAAGTGGGTTTTGTGGGTGCTTCTATTTAAAAAAAAAAACCAACGTTCCATGCCAGAGGGGGCGCTCTTTCTCACAGAAAACACTAACTTCTCATTTACTATTTCTTTGACGTCACTCTTCACTCAGAGCAGTCTTGGCTTTCCCATACGTAGTGTGAGTGGTCAGGTTGTGCGACACTGAGTGTCAGTAGAATATCCAGCTTGAGGTGTTGAGCACAAACACAACATTAGAAGAGACAAAAACAAGGGCAGCTCCTCCTCTTCACAATCACTGAAAAGATTCCGTAGTTTTCAGCACAACAAGTGTTACAGCTCCTTTTGTTCTCCTCCACAATGAAAAGAGGCTCAAACAAACACCAATATTAACCAGTGTGTTTTCCAAATCAGGGGGACAAGGACAAGCGTTAAAAGATAATTTTCTGGCAAAAGAAGAGGACATTCATTAAGCAAAGAAAGATAATGTTTCATGATTCAGTCTTGAGCTGACCTACACATCTGTGGTTACACTTTTTTGTCTCTCACAAATGTCGTTCTACCTTAATTGCCGCTTTTCTTTCATAGCCTTTTTTTCCCTTCTCTCGTATGATTTTCCTCTCGTTTGTTCTCCGCTTTGTTCGCCACACTCTCTGACGATCCTGCCGACTCCAAGCTTCCTCTTTTTTTTTTTATCTCTGAAGTAGCGTTTTATCTGTTGAATCGGTGTGTATGTGAATCACAGTGTTATTGTCAGAATATCATTCCGCTCAATCTGTGTGTTGTTTCTTTACCAGGCTTGGTCTTCGCTCTGATGGGAATCCACTCCGCAACAGTGCCGTCCCTCCAGGGATCCTAAGAGGTCAGCTGCTATTTTTGACAAACACACAAACACACACACACACACACACACACACACACACACACACACACGCACACGCACACAAACACACTTTTTAAACAAAGGCTAAATCTACACAGTGCTGTGGGTTGACTGACACTACCAGTCTCTCTCTGTAACATGAACATGGACACTTTCCCTCTCCCCCTCAACTCGGCTTTCATGCGGCCTTCATGAGGTCACACACAGGGCTCAAGTCAGTTTCCATGACTACACAGTAAGCATCCAGCCAATCGGCACTCTCAGTTGGCCTCTGTGGGGCCAGTGGGCAGCCAGCGAGCATCATATCTGTACATCTGACATGGAGTGTATAGGGGTAGCTGGGTGTTTGTGATTGTGTGTGAAGAAGGAAAGGGGGGATTAGTGCAGGGGGCTTTCATTCATGCCCGTTGTGAGATATACTCAAACGACAGTTTTTACCTTGCGTAAAGAGGAAATGTTTCACAAGAGAGTGTATCTGTGAAGTGGTGCTACATGTTCCAAACTCCACTGCAACTTCTACATTTTATTTATATAAAGAGAGAGAGGGAGAAAGGCGTGTGAGGAAGAGGAAAATGAATCTTATCCAACATTTCCTTCCCCAAATGTTACTCTCTATAAATACTAGTCAAAGCATAACAGGGCGCTAAATGCAATGCATGCCAGGAAACTCTCTTGTTGAGAAACAGTGGAGGAAACTCCATTGGCACTAAGGGAACTTAAATATAGAAGTAGATCAAAATTCCCCTCATTGGTCACGACATTGTAGAATTGTCCAGTATGAGTCAAATGAGCCCTTTTTTATAATCATCGAATTGACAAGTGCGACTATAATTTAATGCTGAGTAGGACTGACACCATCTAATCCTGATTAAAGATATATTTTATCCTTACGTAGCCAATTCCCCAATTTACGACGTTTGACTTGAATACGTTTTCAATGCCTTGAACCTTGGAAATTCAATGGATAAGCAATTGTATATTATATTATTTATATATATATTTTAACCCCCATTTGATGTTGGAATGGTAATACAAGGTTGAGGTGAATGGATAACTACAGAGGTAGAAATGGAAGAAAGTGTGGCATTTTTTACATTTTCTTTCTCCCGCTCACTTCTGAGGAAAATCGCTATTTCCTCAGGAGCGGAATCTACAGTTTGCGCAGATGCACTCCCGGAGATATCTTACAAAGTTTACTGTGGTATTTCCTAAATTGAAAACCCTGTCGCTGACCGCCTCTGCTCTGTCCTTGGGTTTATGTGGGACAACTGGATGCAAGGAATGACGGACCTTTTTTTTTTTTTTTTTTCTCTCAGAGTGACATTGTGGCAGAAATGTGCCCTGGCTCAGAGCCCAGGACGGCCTGTCTTAATAAGCTAAATTGAACCATCCAGGGATGTAAAGTGAGTGAACTCTGAGGAATGATATTGTCTATAGACCTGATGAGTGGAAGTTGAGTGGTAATTCCGTCTGGAGGACTCGGTGGTGGTGGGTGAGGCGTGTTCTGAAAGAAATAGTAGTCGGCCTTGAATGTTCCATTTTTGCTACGAGTCATCTCCGATGGCCGATGCGCGTATCATCGCGTGCATTGTTTTCTCTCGGTCGGAGCCGAGTATTCTCTGCTGCGCCGCTGCTCTGCTGCTCCGTGCGTGTTGCCGTATTCCCCGTTGTTTCCAGTGCAGCCAGTTGAACTAGTGCAGGGACGCTGGGAACACAGGAGGGGCGAGAGGGCAGAAGAGTTAATGGTGACACAGAGAAATGACATATGGGGAGGGGTAGGAAGGGTGAGATTGTTTGCTTGGAAAATGAAAACCATGAGGGACAGGGGCGGTTACAGACAGCTGGGACAAAGGACACATATGGAGTTTAAAGTTCGGAAATACCAAACCTATGGTTTTTTTACATGGATATGCCAAAGTACATTTGTGACTTTTCATTTTTGTGTTTAGTTCAAGTATGGTTCAAGATGACCGAACGTGTTTCAGCCAAGTGAAATGATTCCCATGACTATTGGCAGTGGCATATAAAGCCATCATAATGATGTTTTCATTTTGTATAATCATGAATGAATTGTGGTTTTAATGAGCCTAATTAGAATGAGCCAACAGTTTTGTGAGTCTTATTGTTCAGCTGAAATGTACAGGTGGAAAGATGCCAGGTTTAGTCAGGAAACACAAAACATGCAAGCGAGGCATCGAGGCGTTATTTATAACTTTATGCTGCTGTGGAGAATGAGAGCCGACAGACAGGCAGGAGAGAAAAGTCACTTGACAGACAGATATGTTGACAGACAGACAGATATGTTGACAGATAGACACTGAGGTGTGGGTTGGGTCAGTTTAGTTGGGGCATATGGCTCCTGTTAGCCCAGAGACTCAGTACTGTGGGACCATGAGGACAGAATAGAAGAGGGTAAGACCCACATGCCATCTGGACGAGGGACAAAGAGCAGGAGATGACATGAGATCTCTCTGTGTGTGTGTGTGTGTGTGTGTGTGTGTGTGTGTGTGTGTGTGTGTGTGTGTGTGTGTGTGTGTGTGAGTATATGACAGAGGGAAAGCAAGGGCAAGTACAATGCCAGTTGAGAGTACTGGTCTCAGTCCAACCCTGCTGAGACACACACACACACACACACACACACACACACACACACAGAGACAGAGGCAAACTCAAAAATGCATATGCACGTTCTTAGATAACGTGCAAACGTACAGAAATAAACACATTTGCCATCATCCACCATAGTTGACATAAAGCAGAAAGTGTCCACGCTCAGGTCTGTGTGTCTATGTCCCCTCCCTGTGAGATACCGCTAGAGTGGCATCCTTCTCAGGGTGTCCCATTGTCAGACATATGGGCCCTGCTCATCTGCTCTGTCCAGGAAACAAGGCCAAGTGGGCAGCCTCAGAATGGAGCCCCCCCGTACCCCCTCCCCCCCTGGGTTTGATGTATTTTCCATCCAGTTCAGTCGTCTTTAATGTAGCGGAGTGAGGGGCTCCGCTAATAGGGTCAGTGGCTCCAGTGCTGGGTCACTTTGTTGCGATCCTGAACAACATGTGGGTCAGCAGCAGAGGTGGGGAGAGCAGATTGTTGATGCAAGTCAGTGTGAAAGACGTGTTCACCCACACACTTTCACTTAGAGATGCTTAGAAATTAACCTAAAAAAAAAACTGTATTGGTGATCCAGCACACCCTTATATAATTGTTTTTATATATAATTTATTCTGAGAAAGTTGTTTGACTATTCAGCCACAACATAAAGGAAAGCTGGAGTGGTTTGAAACATACTTTCATGGAAACTTTCAAGTGTCATGGCTTCTCAAAGCCGCAGGTAACGCGAATGGCACTCGGTAGAGCCAGCGCTTAAATAAATGTGCTGGTATTTTCTTAAACATCATGCGTTATTTCTTAACAGACTGGTATTATCTTCCAAACGTGTCCTCCAGTTCTTAGAGAAATGTTACTGCTTCGAGGGTTCGTTGAAATTCCTGCCGACAAAAATAAAGAAGGGAAAAAACATTCGCCTGTAGATGCAACTACAAACTCACGCTAACTTGTCCAGCAATTGAATGAAATAGAAATGAATTTATAAATGCCATTGACTCTATATCATATTATATATATATATTTATATATATATATATGTATATGTATATATATATACATATGTATATATAGTCATATACAACATATATGATTGGTCAGATATTAAATACTACTAGGACTGCATAAAAGCATTTGATTCATTTCAAGATTTTCATTCATTGCTAACATTATCTGTATGTATGTGATTTTGGCCTTAGTATGTCAGTTTGAGCAAACTAAGAGATAAGAAATATTCGTAAGATCGACTTCTATTTACAGAATTCAATAATGCCTTTTATCGTGGTATTAGACGAAGGAGAATCCTCTCAAATAATGTGGACGTAGACTCTGCTTTTCGAGTACTTTGGGGCAGCGGCCTCTACCTGTGTGTTTCCTGCATCTTATTAATGCACGCCTGGCTCCGAGTGGGTGGGTTGATGTGTTTACACGGCACGTGGGTGCCGGGGAGCTCCGGACATAAACAGATAAAGCTGTGATGGAGGATGTGCACTCTTTTGTTTGAGTTTAGGAGACAAACGACTGTCCGCAGCGCACACACAACCTTCGCTGAACACATACACACACATGCGTACTCGGGCCACCCCCGCCGCGCTGTGTGTATACACCAAATGTCAGGCCTAAAGTGCTTGGTAACAAAGGGTGAGTTTATCTGCCGGTCCCACTGTAAATACAATAGTGAGTAATGTGAAAAAGAGTGGCCAGTGGTTCCTGCAGACCTCCTCAACCCAGAGATGGTGAGATACACGGAGGAGGTCGTTTATTCTTTTAATGTACACAGCATGTTGTTTGAAGTAACCTCAGTTCCCATTGGTCCGTTGTCTTGTCTTACCTGCCCCATGCTGCCAGCTATATTGTAATTAGGGCTTGGAAAAGTTTGTACCCGTCCGTCTGTCCATTTGTCTCCGTCCATCCAACCATTCAACCATTCGTTCACCCTTCCATCCATCCCCCATCCCATCATGTAAGCATCATGGGGGTGCTGGAGGGAATCCCAGCTGACGCTGGGTGAAAGATGGCAATACAACCTGCACAGGTTGCCCGCCAATCACATCACCATCTCATAGGCTACATCCAAACTGCCACCTATTGTGGCTTGAATTGTAACATTCATATTCATATTAATATTGTTTGTTTTAAAATGCACAAGTCGTCTGTTTGCACCAGAATACTCTGGAATCATACAGCATCCAAAGTCTAAATCTGCTCCGTGGAGTCTTGCCCTTCCTTATATGACATTTGAATATTGTATTTTAAACGTGTACAATTATATTAGGGTCGCCATTAGACAAAAAAAACATTTTAATATGCCAATTCTTCTTTGCTCAGCCCTATTGCTTCCCTTCTGCCCCCAAAATAGTGATAGAAAATGTCCTTTTTCTTTAAAAATGTCCCGAGTGCATTACAATAATGCTAAAATAACTATATCAGCACATGCACCAATTGTATCTTCCAGGTCTGGAAGGAGCTGCCGAAAAAACTGCTGCTCCAACTGTCTTGTTCATGCCAGACGGGTTGAAGGGTCATTTACATTAGCTAAGCTGAGGATTGGCAAAGATCCCCAAGTATTTAACTGTCTAATTTAACTTTATTTTATTTTCATGTCATGCGCACAAAGTACCTGACCCTCCGCCGCAGTGATGAAACATCACTTTCATTTCATTACAAACGTACAGGATCTTTTACGGCTCGGTCTTAAAACAAAAAACATTCACATTTTCTCCAAAGCTTGGCAAAGAATAAAGGCCATAAAAGGTTCATCTCAGATGTTTCATAATGAAGTAGCCAGATTTAATTAAATAGAGGACATTTGGAAGTAGACTCTTTTATGTCTCCTCTCAGTTCCGCAAAAGACAAAGCTCATTCTTCATTTCACGCTGTTGTGTCATCATGTTGAGTGGCATTAAACCTTCAGTCTGTAAAGGACAGGAGTGGAATTAACAGTGGTAGTTTTTACTTGTACTCAGCGGCTGGTCTTACATTCATTTGTCCACAATGGCTATTTTGTTGAAATGCTGGATCTTACAATAACTGACGTACACGATGACCTTTTGCCTTGTTGTCTTTTAGCATGTGCAACAATTTTATTACAAAGCAAGAACGAAGTTGTGCGAGTCTTAGATTTACGTACATCTGAAAAGTCGTACAGACAGAACTTTTGGGGTGAGGGAGTTGTTTATTTGAATGCGTAAAGCTTTGTTTTGATTCTTTGTGATTTAAGCTGCATTCATCCGAGAATTATGGAGCTATTGAAATAGTCATATTTCATTCTTTCTGACCTATTTGTGTCATTTTCAATGCTCAAGTGCTATTAACATACACATTTAGTACAGGCACGCATGTGTTAAATGCTAAAGTAGCATATTACATTCTTTTATTTACATTTACAAACTCATCCATTGTCACTAACATGCAGTCATCTGCCTTGCAGCATTTTGTAGGTGTTTGGCAAAACTTAATCTCACCACCAACTGTCAATCAAATGAAGTAGCCACTTGTCCATCATTGCTCAATTGTGCTGTTAGTCAGCAAAAAGACACTGGGTGTGTTTTAATGTGATGGGTCGCAAGGCTCGTTCGCAAACCTCTCACTCGATATCATTTTATCATCACATAATAGAAATGTAGAAATAATAGAAATAATAATAATAGAAGTAGAAAGTGTCGGGGCTCAGGATCCATGTGGTCACGAGTCAGCGCTGAAAGAGCTTTCGTGGTGGAATACCATTGACAACATGGTTACGAATGAAGTACATAGCCATTGTTGGAGTGGCAAGCTGCCTCTACGTGTGCACCTCCACCCCCCCAAAAAACCCTCACACACACACACACACATATGAACACTTGTCTACATGTACAAACACACACAGCTCAGCAGTCGGAGCACATCATCTGTCACCCTGGGCCCAGGCGGAGGGGCGACAGATTGTCCTTGTGGTGTTTCCTTCAGGTCCCATTGCTCCAAACACACACACACACACACACACACACACACACTCACATACACACATGGATACATCCAAACAATCTGTCCACTGACATACTGTTCTCATAGTATTCCCTGAGAGGGCAGGCAAGGCGGCCATGCTGCCTTCATCTCTGAGGAGCATTAAGTGGGGGGGGGGGGGGGGGGGGGGGGGGGGGCAGAGGTTTTTCAATATAGAGTTTGTCTTTTTTAAATGGCTCCGATAAATAGACCATTATATGCAAATTTTGTTTCCGAACTTGTAGATTTGTTCTTGTGCATTTCGAAAAAAGTAGGAATTACATACTTATGAAGACACACATGAACACACACACACACACACACAAAGTGAACAATATCACAGTTACATATTAACCACATGTGTAGACATCAAATGGGGGAATGGCCACTTGCAGCGCAGAACAAATGAATCCAACATCAATGGCTCTCTGCAGCCATATGATAGGGGCATGGTGGCGAGATCAAAATGCCACCATGACGTATTTAACCGTCACAAAACAGCCACATCAATTAAACATCAAGAGCAGCCATTCTATATCCTGACCCTGTGATAATAAAGGGTCCTTTTTAGTATCAAAGCGCTGCTCAGTAAACGCCAGGCCTTTAAAGACCATCATCCATAAACATAACCTGGCTTTGTTCCTCGCTCTGGGGGAAACTGCACAGATGTAAACGCCTTCACCCCCATCGCCGCCCCCCCACCCCAAACCCCAGCCCCCCCATTCACCCACCCCCCCTTCTCCCGCACCCATCCCTCGCTTTACCTGCGCACAAGTGGGTGTTCGCCGCCATAGATGGTCTGAGCTCACAGCCCTTCCTTAATGTGCTCTCCATCCCTCCGTGGAATTCTCTCGCCTTGAAGAGAAAGAGATAGAGAATGGAGGTGAGGGAGAGAGAGATAAAGAGCAGGTAGTTTCATTATCCTCCTCCTCCTCCTCCTCCTCCTCCTCCTCCTCCTCCTCCTCCACTCCGGGTGCCTGGGTTATGGCCAATTAGGCCTATTAGCAACAACAAAACAGAAGAAAACACAACAAAAACCCGGTCGGCAGGCAGGCAGGTAGTTAACGGTGGGAGGAATTGTGATCTCTCCCACTGACAGAACAAAGAAAGCGCTCTCCAGAGTGCCGCAGGAGGAATTTACACCTCCCGGTGTTCTCAATTCTACAATTAAACTCTTTACTGCAATTTCCCGTCGGTCGGAGTCTCCGAAGGGACGGCTCGGTCGGCCGCAGTGATTTTTACACCTGCAAAGTGCCGTGTTATATAATTAACCAAGTTGGAGACGATTGCTCAGACACACGGAGAAGCCCAAAGTTTGCAGCGCGGAGAAGCCCATTGGTTTGGTCGTGCGACGTGAAACCGTAATGACCTCATTTACTATCGCGTTTGAGCTCTCCGGCTTCGTGGGGATGATTTAGCGGTTTGGAGGAGCTCTGTGGTTTGTGCTCCACAAGGAGGTTTTTATTTATAGTCACAGGAATCACAAAAAGCTTACTCACCAAAGATATACAGGGGTTTACAAACAGTCCTCACTTAACTTTGAATATTGGAGTTTTCTGTTCAAATGCATACGATTGAATAATATATTTAATACATTTAATATATTGGATAAGTAGGTATATATTCAGCTGCTTGTTCTTCTGGAGGTAAATGTGGAATTAAACAACTGATTGAGATTGAATTTACTAGACTCAACAAAGCCGGCTTTTAATTCTCCTCAGGTCAAGTTCATTTGTAATTTGATCTCATTACATTTTTTGACACGGGTCGAGAATAAGACACATTTTTCGATTTGTATGCTTTCCCTCATGTACTGCGTCAGCCCGGTCCGCTCCGATTGGTCAGCTGACCCACACTGTTGTGATGGGTTGTACATTTTGTGAATATATCTGACTGCCAGTCCGATGGGCATCATTCCACGCACCTTATTTATCGAGACCACTGTGCAACTGTTTGTGAGGGTCTCGGGTGATATGGCTGAATGTGGCCTTGTTGATGTGATGGTCAGGTGTGTGATGCTGCTCCCATGAGGTGAACAGAGTGATTGTGGACTGAGGGGGGCGACTGAAATCACAAACACTTTTCCTATAAATATGTCTCTCTCTGCTCCTTTTCTCTCCTTGCCCTCATTTCATCCTCTCTCTCTCTCTCTCTCTCTCTCTCTCTCTCTCTCTCTCTGACTGTCA
>JAFBJT010112161.1:12500-20419 GCA_016785325.1 Chascanopsetta lugubris | reverse complement strand
GAGACGCGGCGCCGGGGGGCGGGGGGGGGGGTTCGAGCCCCCCCCCCCCCCCCCCCCCGTAACCCAACAATCCCCCTGCTGCTATTATAATCTGAGGTGAGGGCTCGTGTGTGTGTGTGTGTGTGTGTGTGTGTGTGTGTGTGTGTGGAGGTGACGAAGGTGGCTCCGGCTCCAGTGTCTGTGTCACATTAAATATGGGTCACTGCACATGTCGGTCAGTGGTTCCTTTATGCTGTTGCTATTCTGAGCGCCTCCATCCACAGCCTTGTTTATCCCTCTCGCTCGCCCACCCGCTCACTCTCTCTTTCTCTCCCCTACACTGTGGAATTGTATGTGTGTGTGTGTGTGTTTGTGTGTGAGGTGCAGGGGGCCATCGTTAAAAATAGGCAACTTAACATGTGTCTTTTCATCCTGGGCTCAAGGAGCATTATTTGGCAGGCGCGTCTCCTTCAAAGGAAAGTGAGCCATGCAATTCCAAAAAAGCAGGACATGATTTGCAAGCTGATCTGAATGCGATCGCGAGTGGACGTGTAAACCGACCCCATGGCATGACGCTGATTTACATGTGCAGCCTCAAGTATAAGAGGCAGCCAATCAGGGAAGAGGCTTCATTATCATCATCATCATCATCATCATCATCATCATCATCATCATCATCACAATGGATTGTGTAAAGTTCTTGAAGTTGTAGCCATTACTCCGTTTTCTGCCGATCTCACGCTTTTAGATAAGAAGTCTGACTTAAAGGTGCAGCGTGTAAGATTTTGGTCTCACTTCTAGAAAATACTGAAAAAAAAATACATACTGACATCTTCACACATTTCTAATTTTTTTTTGTCCATTACCCTTAATTGAGGCCTTTAGTGTATATTCACATGAGGAGGGGGTCCACCCGTTGGGGGCCGCCATGTTTTTACAGTAGTAAAAGTGGACGTACTGAACATCTTTTGAGTTTTACTGACAACAGAACTCGACCATGGCTTCTCCTGCATGTTCAGGAGGGAGAGGTGAAGGACACAACATGCAACTTCACCTCTAGATGTCGCCAAATCTTTCACACTGCACCTTTAACCCCGACTCGCTCCACAAAAGAAGTCCCCCGACTCACCTTTCCGGCCCGAACCCGGCCTGGATGCGAGTGGCGCTGTATCTCTGCGCCGCCGTCTCGTGGCCGTGCGAGGTCTGCCGGACGTAGAGTTCGCTGCCGCCGCCGCCACCGCCGCCTCCCGCCTCCCTCGCACCCTCTGCCACAAAGTGCTCCAAAGCAAACCCCTCCATCCCCAGCGAGTCCAAGGTCGGCGTCCGGGGCCCCTGAAGCCTGGTTTCCCACCGGATAAGATAAGGAGACGCTACATTTCAAGACTTCTCTGAAGCAAAGTTACTTGAAACTTTACATCCTGCTCCACGGAACCCTCTAATCTTCTTATCTGGATTCCGTCGCCGACTCGATGCACAGGTGTTTCCACGGAGAGAGAGAGAGAGAGAGAGAGAGCAGCCGGTGGCGGACTCCTCCGTCTGCTCCCGCGCAGGATGCACCTGCCTTCAAAAAGGCAGCAGCCACCTCGAGGCGTGTCGGCAGAGGGCGTCGCCTAGGAGATTCTCCCACTGAGAGGGTGTTGCTGTGGTAATGATGCCAGCAGCTGAGTGGCGTCGTTGTTGTTGTTGTCGTGGAAGAGGTGGAGGAGGTGGAGGAGAAGGAGGAGGCGGTGCTGTGTCTTTGAACAGTGGTGGAGGAGCTGCTGGTGCAGGGCGCCACACTCACAAGGGGTGGGGGGTGGGGGTGAAGTGGGGGGGGGGGGGGGGCGGGGGGTGGCGGGTAAAGCCGCCACGACGCCCGCAGGCGTTTCTCCACGTCTTGAATGGAGCGTCCCGCTGAGTGGATCACCCTCCCTCATTCGCCATGCATCACTTAATCCTGCTCTCTCTCTCTGTCTGTCTGTCTGTCTGTCTGTCTGTCTGTCTCTCTCTCTCTCTCTCTCTCTCACTGTCCATCTATGGGCCACGTCCAAAAACAAATATCTCAGAGCGCTAACTTACACTCTATGATATCACGAGCTCAAATTGCACCTCCAGTAATGATCAATTGCCGTGGATATCACCTGGGTCACAGATACACAATACAAACACTAGGGGGCAGTGTTTGTATCGAGTCAATGAGCGATGGCGTCAAATAACCTCAAAATGATGCTATAAACATACTTTACCTGCGCCTGCAGAATAGTGGACTGTAAATGTGTGGGGATGTGGCTGCTGTGAGTCAGGGGTCAGAGTGGTTGGTCCACTAAAAAGGAGGTCAATGGTTTGAACCCAGTTTTCCCCATCTACAGATCATTTGTTGGCTTTTCTGCTTTGTGAATCTGCAGTTCAACATTGAGGATCTCTCTCTCTCTCTCTCTCTCTCTCTCTCTCTCTCTCTCTCTCTCTCTCTCTTCACTCTCACACACACACACACACACACACACCTTCTGTGGTCCGGCTCTTCAGGTAGTCGCCCCTCCCCATCACCTCCAGGTGACTTACTGACCGTGACAGCTGCCACCACGTTAAGATGGAAAATCCTCTTATAGCCCCCGAGGCTCCAGTAAGTTTCCCCACTAACAACTCCAACCCCCCACCCACTCACTCACCCACCCACTCACCCACTCACTCACCCACTCACCTACTCGGCCACCCTCTGCACAGCACCTTTACCAGACAGAGGAGCAGCTTCAATCGCCCTCTCTGCCCCTCTTTAGTGTTTTTAACATTCCATACCTTTCACTCGATTGATGCACTAATACTGAGTGAGTGTCACCTCTAAAGTACCGATCGATCTATATCGACCTCTATCGATCCATCTCACCCACTCACCCACTCACTCAGTAACGTGAATGAATCCATGTGCTGCTGTTACACCTTAAGTCCCCTGTGGGTCGGTGTCACATGCAGGAGCAACACACACACACACACACACACGCGCGCGCGTACACGCACACACCTCATTCAATCACTTAATTGTAATGACTGTCATGTGCACAGTGTGGGCGAATCATTGACAGGCTGAGACAAATCAGAGTCATGAGGGCGAACACAAGGGGAGGCATTTCCAACAAAGGAGCGAGCCTTCTGTGTGTGCGTGTGTGTGTGTGTGTGCGTGTGTGTGTGTGCGTGTGCGTGTGTGTGTGCGCGTGTGTGTGAGAGATGACTTATCTCTAAGAATCTTAGTGTTCCGAGTGTTGTTACAATTTCACATCACATTTACTCTCACGCACATAACATAGCTGTCTTTACTGTGTGTGTGTGTGTGTGTGTGTGTGTGTGTCTGTGTGTGTGTCTTCTCACTTTTCATCCCCTTTGATTTTGATACGATGGCACTGATGTGCAAATTGGACTTTGGTTGTGTTGTGTTCGCTGCTGCTTTGCGTGTGTGTGTGTGTGTGTGTGTGTGTGTGTGTGTGTGTGTGTGTAGTGGAGTTGTGAACATGGAAATGATTGATGTGTCTGCTTTTCAAATTGTTTGATGTCTAAAAAACACTATCAGGCCCTTGAATTGGTTTTATTCTGAAATTGTGTTTGACGGTTTATCACAATTTCCCTTTAAGAAAATAATAGAATGCAATTCAAGATGAATTGGATTATTAAGATAATTATTTCAACTTAGAGCCTTAAAATGTAATTTCTCAAAATGTCAGGCCATAAAACCTCACCCGGTGTTGCTATCGTCTGACTGACTGAAGTGGTAGCACCACCTAGTGTTAAAACTAAGAAGTACAGTAGAGTCAGGCGCAAGGTTCATGTGTGGGCCACATTCCATTATAGAATTAGCTGCGGGCCAATAAAAAAATGGACAGCGGGCCACAGGTGGCCCCCGGGCCTCAGTTTGAACTCCGCTGCTATGGCTCTTTATAGTACCACACAAAAAAAACAAAAAAAACAACAACTCAGAAATAATCTTATGACGTAAAACGAATACTCATGCTTATTTACGCTTCACGCTGATTTCCATCATTAGAAAGATATTTTCCACGGCCTGTATCATTGGTGTAACGACTACATTCCGTTCATGGCGCACTTTATAGAAAGTTGACCCCACGCACCAGCGGTTGCAGAATCTAAAGGGAGCTCGTCGAAACCTGCGCTAACTCTGCCTCGAGCCGCCGCCTCGTGTTCGCATCCGTCTCAGACAACGTATAAAAGGAGCCAGAGTTACAGCAGCAGAGCGTATAAAATGTGGTGTTGGGCGGCGGCCACCCACTGTGCACTCTGCACACTCTGTCCTCCTCACACACATGTAAAGCACACGGGGGCCCGCACATGGCCGCCCGGCCTGAGTTTCCCACACTCAGCTCAGGCTGATTAGATTAAATGTGAAGGGGAAATATAAAATATAAACAGACACACACACGCACGCACACACACACACACACACACACACACACATATAAAAAGAGAGGGTTGAAAAGAGGACACTGAATTTATACCTGCTTGCTGCTGCAGCTGAGGGTGTGTCTGGATTAGGATAAGGCAAAGAACAAGTCCAGACCTAAACACATATAAGAGTGACACACCTTAATGGAACGCTGCCTTCATTGGCGCGACGAATCACAGCTGGGATGACTCACATGTCTTTGATGGTGTCACGGGTGGAATGTGCTTTTGGGGCTTCGATGAGTGAATTATTGTTGTTGTTAGTCTTCATACACTGATTCTATTCTATACCACTGTTCCCACCAATCAGGTCTGCGGCAGCATGACTCTGTCTCGTCCACTCTCAAACACTGCCATCTAGTGGGGGGAATCATGCACTGCGCCCCAGACGACATGAAAGTAAGGATACTACCCAGTCACGTGCACATTGCACCTTTAAAAAACAAACAAAAAAACACAAATAATGACTGCATGGATTTCATTAAATTTGCATATTCCAATGAGGTTGTTTGGATTGATTTGTTATTTATTCAACATTGGGAGATAAGATTTCCACTGATTAAGACAAGTAACGATTAAGCTATAGGAATTTGAAAATAGTTACTATAATCTGCTATTTCTAAATTGATTATCATAATACCCAGGTGTCACTCAAGAGGCCACGCCCCTTAATTATCCACAGTTTTAATGCCACAGTTTGCACCAGACTTTAAACATGTGTCCTCCACCTCTCAGGTTGACCATTTTAACATGGGAGTCTACGGGGATTGACTCGCGTTTGGAGCCAGCCTCAAGTGGCCACTCTGTGAACTGCAGGCTGTTCAAGTCAACTGAACCTCTCGCTGCGTTTCGGTGGCTGCTGGGAAAGGAAGACATCTCTGGCCGTTTTGCAAGATAATGAGTCACAGACCTCGAGTCCGAGGCTGCGGTGAACCTAACACTGCGGCGCATTGTCCGCCAGGCTGCAGAGGGAATTCGCTGAGTCAGCTTTAAGATTTAGAGGCCCGTCTGACCTGCTTTTGCCCCGGAGACAAGGCAAGTGACATCTCACAGTGGGCCGGGATGCCATTATTGCTCTGCCTGCGATCGGTGCCGGAGGCTCTCCGGGTCGAAGTTTCCCGAGAAAAGCGCTCCGGCTCTCAGAGGCAGTGAAGTCACATGAGACAGGAAGGGGCTTTCCCGCGACCAGAAATCTGCTGGCAGCTCCACAACCATTTAAAAACCACTTCATCAGGAACAAGGAGGAAGGAAAGTTCTTTGTGTGTTTGAAGGGGTCACGAGAGGTAGCGTGTGTGTAGGTGTGTGTGTGTGTGTGTGTGTGTGTGCGTGTGTGCATGTGTGTGTGTGCCGTAATGCTGAGTCAGTGGCGTAGCTACATCGCTAACATGTGTTGAAAATCCCGAGTTGCCCCGCACACTCTCTTTGGTTTCGAAGCGCAAAGGTTAGAGCAGACATGTTTGGATTCCTTTCACTCTGAGCTGGGATGTGAGAACATGAGGTCATACCTCATTTTTGAAGACTCACATCCTGCTGGAGATTAGAGATGACTTTACTTTTCCTGTTATTATAAATATCACCCTACAAGGGAATAGTGTGTTCTAACAAGGCACAAAAAAGTTGAACAGCTAAATTACACCCATCACAGTCCACACTTTTGACAGATTTGCATAATAATGTTTACTTGACATTTTCTTGCATCATGTTTGTTTACAGCTTTGCTTGTGCGATACAATTTCTCTTGGGTTTCTCATTTGTTTTGAATTGATTTTATTTAATCTTATCTATCTGTATTTTTCAGTCAGTTGTAGTCATTTTTATCCAATTCGTTTATATTATTTATCTCGTTTGTTTATCTGATTTGATTTGATTTGATCAAAAAGAGGGTCAGAGGACACGTGACCTAAAAGGGGGGGGGGGGACTACACTAATTAGAGGTCTCTTCATCAACATCATCCAACTCCAGCACTTCTTTACCTTAAACAGCGTCCCAACTAAATACCGTGATTAAAATGAACGTCAACAAAGTTCTAGGGAAATAACGTTAGAGAAAAATGACGTTAAAAAAAAAAGGATCACAAGGAGTCTGTGGAAATTCCTGAGACTCCCCGCGGGAGGGGCCGGAAGTGGCCGCTGTTTTCAGCTGACGTCACACTCACGGTGTCAGGACGGTGATAAAGAGGCAGGACGACTTCACACTCACTCACTCCGAAGCAGCTTTACATCTTCCCACCTCCACTTCTCCGAGAAACTATCGAGAGGAGCCGAACCACCACCACCTCCACCTCACCACCGGGATTCAACGATTCATCCGCAACGAGCCGAGAAACAGCGAGATTTAGCTGTGGTGCGTTCAAGTCCATTCTGTTGTTTGTTTGTTTTAATTCTTTTTTGTTATTGAAACCGTGTGTGTGTGTGTGTGTGTGTGTGTGTGTGTGTGTGTGTGTGTGTTCCTCATTGCCATGCATACTCATGTATGCCTCAATGGGCACAGGTAAGACTGCAGTGTTTGTGTGTGTGTGTGTGTGTGTGTGTGTGTGTGTGTGTGTTACCTTCACTATCACTTGTTAAAATTACGTAGATAGATTGATTGATATTGTTCATGACATAAGATACTGTTCATGACCTGTACACCCATTTATTTTGAAAGGAGATCAATCCTGTTGCATTTTATTTTGAAAGAAAAAATAGTCAGAATATATGTATCCCGTTGTCAAACTACCTCTTAGTGAAATTAAGTGCCAAAAGTTGTCACATAAGATAAAGTCCTCCACGCTGGTTTTCCTGCAGTCTTTGAACGCCTCACATATTTTGCATGCAGCTTCCTGTAAATGGGGTCTGACAATCCAACCGGTTTCACTACTTTCACAAATCCTTGTTGTTTGCCAAAATGTTCCCGCATATTAACGAGCACAGTGCTGTTTATGTTTATATTAAAGGTGCAGCATGTAGAATATACGAGTGGTGGAATTGGAGGAGAAACGATGGCAGACTTCAGTCATCATTATACCTCAGTGGGGATTGTCCATTTTGGGCCTGACGAAACAAATGAATAGAAAATGTTACTTTTTTTTCTTTCTAATCCAAATATATAACTACGCCCAAATCTCCCACACTGGCCCTTTAAGGCCTATAGACTTATAAGAAAGGTTATGTAACGTTGAACATGACCGGCCTCTCCGCTCCTTTACAGTAATTAACTCACTCCTTGTGTGCCCCTGCAGCCGCCCGTCCCCCGCGTCCCCCCGTCGGAACCATGGTGGCCGCGTTCCTCAAGCTCTACATGATCGGAACGGCCCTGACCGTCTTCGCCGTCCTCTACAGCATCGTGGACTCCCTGGGCGGCCGCATGTACGACCCCCGCGGGCCCCGCACCTACACGCTGGAGGAGGCCGACCACCAGACGCACTGGCCCAGGAGCGAGCGCAGGAGATCGACCGTGACCAAAGGCATCGGCTCGTAGCGCTGAGGGGCGGGGAGTGTTCTCGCCGGACACCGTCGTCATGGAGACAGAG
>JAFBJT010112161.1:0-7500 GCA_016785325.1 Chascanopsetta lugubris | reverse complement strand
CGCTAATGAGGCACAGGTGAAACGAATGGGGCTGGAGCAGGCGGTTAGCGAGGGCAGCCAGAGACAGGAAGTGACGTGACGTGGAGGAACTCAACTTGACGATTTTATTGTGAAACTCCAACTTCCTGTAGTGGAGGCGGATGAGAGAGGGGACCTGGTGCTGAAGAAGACCAAGGATCTGGGTCAAACCTTCACCATCATCCACGAGGACATCTACAGCTTCGGATACATCGGAGCCTTCCTCTTCTTCTCTGTCATGGAGGACTCGGTAAACAGACTCGCTGTATATTGCCATGACAACAACAATATGCAAATGAGCGCAGGGGCAGGGTTCCACCGTCGACGCTGTATAGATATTCCCCCATGATGCACTTGGGGAGTGTCTTTACTTTGGTTCTGGTGCCGTACCTGTTAACCAAAAGTAAAAGTCGGGTCGTCTCAACCCCACCGCCTAGTGGCCAGCTGTAGTATAGGTCATAAATTCTGTCTCCTCCATGTTTGTGAATGGGACATAAAACAACGTAATTCTTTTCTGTCATTTCAGGCAGATTTAAGCCGACCGATGTTTTATTATACTTTGAAAAACGTATATTTTCACCTCTTTCGATACACAGTTTTGCTTGAAAAAATAAATAAATGAAATACAATTGAAGAAATGATCATCCTGATTATGACAATAGTAACAACAATAATGATAATAATATCGAAACGGATCAAACCAACATCAAATAGACAGACTTAATAAATCCAACTCATTTGTTTACCGTTGTGTTCCCCTGGTGGCAGAGGTCTCCTCGTGTCATGTACTTCTCATCAGACCAAGGAGACACCTTCAGTCGAGCTCTTCTGCCGTCTGCCTCCACAGAGCAGGTGAGAAACTGTCAATATAAACAATATGTGAAACAACATCATCTTAAATATCATACGATTTGACAACTGGACCCAGTATTGCAACGTCAAGTGTTAGTGGTTGAACTCAGCTTGTTTCACCAGTGGCACCATTTCCTTTCGCACCAGCCAAGAACGAAACACACACACACACACACACACACACACACACACACACACACACACACGTGTGCTGTGTGGTGAAACTCACTCACAGTAACACACCCACCACGTCTTGTTGACAGCACAAACACACACTCTCTCTCACGATGATTAGACACGCCGGGTGGAGACGAGTCAATTAGTCATCACAAATGTGTTGCTCTCCATTTTTCTATTTCTTCAGTCGCAAATTCTAATCCTCTCACCCCCATGATTGTGATATAATATAGTGTGTGTGTGTGTGTGTGTGTGTGTGTGTGTGTGTGTGCGCGCGCGCGTCTTCAGTTCTACTCCATCTTGGACGGAGATGAGGACATGCTCTTCATGCACGTGGACAACCCAGGAGGTAAACAACACACTGACACACACAAATCTCTTCCATACCACCTTAAATAGCAATACCACCTTAAATAGCAATACCACCTTAAGGCCACACTCCTCAGCAGAGCCCTCTCAGCCTCTTTTGTTGTAATGGAAAAGCTCAACGGTGAAGACGCAGACTGGTTTCACAAGTTCCTGCTGTTGCTGACAAATCATTCCATCATGTGTGTTTGTGCATGAGAGTGCGTTCGCTCGCCCTTTTCTCCCCCCCCCCCCTCTCTCTCTCTCTCTCATGATCATTATTAGCTCTGTGCTGTACGACGACACTCAAACGTGAACGTTTTGTTTTTATGGGCTGTAGATTTGGGTGACGCTTACAAACATATCTCTAGATCAGAGTGTAACACACACACACACACACACACACACACACACACACACACACACACATACACACACACCTCCTCCGTGTCTTTCGCTGACACACGTCCGAGTGTCACCCACTTAGAATATGATTGATGGTGACACATTTGTAAAAAGTCGGCGTCAGCGCCGCCGTCTGCTGACTCCATGGAGGTTTAGCCTCGTTTGGATCCTGGACGCCTTCACGCCAAGTCACCGCCGCCGCCGCCGCCGCCGCGGCTTATCGTTTTAACATCTCGGGACAGAGTGTTGGTTTATCCTGGGATAGAAATCTGCCAGACTACTGTGAATATAAAAACGTTCAGAGTGGATGTAAAGGTCAAAGGAAAAGTTTGGTTTCTTTCAAAAGAGGAAGATCTTTTTTTTTTTTTTTCAAACAGTGACCTCTTCCTGTTTGCACATCATGTAGTTCATTGGAAAAAAAAAAATCTTAGATAAGAAAACACATAATTGAAACCGACTCTATCAGCCGTTCTAAAATAGTTTCAAAAGTATTCAAAAAGGTGTTTGGGCTTCTGTACAAACATGGCCGCCTCCACAGAGAGGACCTGCTCCTAAAGATGCCCCCTCAAATACACCACTAGGTGTCACTAAAACGCTACACACTGTACCTTTTAACCCTATCCGGTCTAGTACACAGCCAACAATTCTATTTGCTGATGCTATGAAAACAGCAACATTATCGAGGCTGACTCCTGATTGGTCGAGCATCTGTGCGTTGATCCTTCAGCACCATTCAGCATCATATCTGCACGGTAGGAGGAAGAGGAGGCATCCATCTTTATTCACAGTCAGTCCTCTCACACATAGACCCCCCCCGCCCCCCCGATGACATCACTATGACATCATCAGGTCATCCAGAGAATGCAATGCATTATGAGCTGTTATTCATCCATCCCTTTACCTGTTTGTCGCCTGTGTGTCTGCGTTTGTGCAGACACCTTCTTCGGCACCATGTACACCTCGGACGACCGCGGCATCCTGTTCTCCAAGTCGCTAGAGCGCCACCTGTTTGACGGGCAGAGGAAGAGCGACTTCACCAACATCACCTCGCTGAGGGGGGTGTATCTCACCAACCGGCTGGACGAGGGTAGAGCACCACACCTGCACTTTTTTCGCGCTTTGCATGACTGGCGCATTCATTCATCCGCTCATCCGTTCATTCGTTCATCCATCCGCCCGGCAGACGGTCGCATACGATCGGTCATCTCCTTCAACCGAGGGGGGGCGTGGCAGCAGCTGAGGAAACCGGACAATGTGAACTGCAGCGAGCAAATCAAGAGGGTACGATGCACACGCTGCATCCCCGCCATGTTATTTACGATGAACAGTTTCTCGCTCATTTGCATATTTGTGTGTGTGTGTGTGTGTGTGTGTGTGTGTGTGTGTGTGTGTTTCACCAGTGTAACCTCCACATTCACGGGGAGCACAGTCGCAACAACCGCATCGTGCCCATGCTCGCTCTGTCCGAGCCCACCGCCATCGGCCTGGTCATCGCTCACGGTAATTTCTTTAAACTTTAAAGGTGCAGTGTGAACGATTTTCGGTCATTTTTTTGGTCACTTCTAAAAATGTCACAAAACAATCGCATAACGACATGTTCGTGAATTTGTAATCACTCTCTTACTCTTCAATGAGCCCGTCAATGTCTATTTACCTGAGGAGGAGGGGGTCCTCTCTCAGGGGGGCCGCCATGTTTTTCCAGTAGCCCAGAGTGGACATACTTAGCGTCTTTTCAGCTTTACTGACAACGGAAGTCTACCAGAGGTTCTCCTGCACGCTCAGAGGGGCGAGGGCGAGGTGACGGATACAACATGCAACTTCACCTCTAGGTGTCGCCAAATCGTACACACTGCACCTTTAACGGGAAACAGGAGTTGGTGGAGGAAGTCCAATAGAGTCTTGTCGCGCACAGTAAGGGTTACAGAGCGTCTCCCTCCTCTTCTTCCCAGGCACGGTGGGCGACTCCCTGTCGTCGTCGCAGCACCCGGACGTGTTCGTCTCCTCGGACGGGGGCTACACCTGGAGGGGCACCCTGAGGGGCCCCCACCACTACGGCATCCTGGACTCCGGGGGCCTGATTGTGGCCGTGGAGGCTCAGCATGAAGGACAAGTCAAGACGATCAAGTACTGATGTGTTTCATTGTCGGAGGGGGCAGGGGCGGGCCCCCAGGTGGTGGAGGGGGGGGGGGGGGGGGGGGGGGGGGGGCGTGTTCGTCTCCTCGGACGGGGGCTACACCTGGAGGGGCACCCTGAGGGGCCCCCACCACTACGGCATCCTGGACTCCGGGGGCCTGATTGTGGCCGTGGAGGCTCAGCATGAAGGACAAGTCAAGACGATCAAGTACTGATGTGTTTCATTGTCGGAGGGGGCAGGGGCGGGCCCCCAGGTGGGGGGGGTGGTGGAGGGGGCAGGGGCGGGGGGCCCGAGTTGGTTGGTTTGTGATGTCTGTTGTGGTCTTCAGGTTCTCCACAGACGAGGGCCGGTGCTGGAAGTCGTACAACTTCACCGAGCAGCCGTTCTTCTTCACCGGCCTGGCGTCCGAGCCCGGCACCAGGGCGCTGAACGTCAGCGTGTGGGGCTTCAGGCCCGAGGCGGACGGGCAGCCCATGTGGGTGGCCGTCACCATCGACTTCCAGAGCCTCATCACCAGGCAGTGTGAGTCCAGCTTTCAGCCGCAGTGACCCCCGGTGGAGGGAGGCGCACGCTGTTGTTGCGCCCCGCAGTCGCGTAAGGGGGAAATTTGAAATGTCGTTAAGGTCGGGTGAAGTTGTGTTACGATTTTTTTATTATTTTTTTTTATTATGTCGGTTCAGTTTCATTTTTAACTCAGGTTCAGATGAAGTTTAGGTTAAGTTTAAACTGAGTTTAGGTTCGAGTCAGCACATATTTAACCTAGATTTGCTTGTACCTTATTTACATGCCTCAGTTGACACCAAAAATGGGCAGGTATGCTGCTATTTATTTGTTTTTGTTTTTTGTGCCTTTCCCCTCTGTCAGCAGAGTAGATTACCTTCTATTATTTATTTATGATCCTTTGTGCAGAGTGCGGAAAAAGTGCAGAGTCAGCATTCGGAGACAGGAACGAGTGCAGGTGTCATGTTTCCGTCTGTAGAAACGTGTGACTTTCCAAAACACCCAGGTCCGAAAACTCAGACTTCCTCTTTCTCTCTTCGTTTTCACCAACGTTTCACACTCTGTGTCGACAACACGTCTCCTCAGAACTGCTCCAGTGTCACACCACTTCTCATTTGACTGTTTCCTGCAGCCTGGTGACGTGTTATTTCAGTTCTTCGTCCTTCTTTTTCTGTTAGTTCAGTTTCTACGAATGGTGATTTATGTCGCCCACACACTCGCACGCACACACACACACACACGTCACTTTCACCCTAAATCTTACGCACTGACCCTTTACTACCCGTTATTATGTATTTTCTGCCAACTGTAGTTATTACGCACACATATCAGTTGTGTAATTGATTGGCGGTGGCTCCACGTTTGCCCCTCAGGTAACGATCAGGACTATGAGGAGTGGCTCGCTCACTCCTCAGGGGGCGGGGCCTCGGAGAGGAAGGGCTGCGTCCTGGGCGTGAAGGAGACGTACAGGAGACTGAGGAGAGAGTCGGTGTGCAGGAACGGCGAGAGCTTCGTGGTGAGCAGGAAGCAGAGCCCCTGTCTGTGCAGCAGAGACGACTACATCTGGTGAGCCGCCTTCACGCTCAGGTCACGTGACTCTGCGACCCCGCCGTGTTTTGTTTTTTTTGGCGCCGCCCACATTACCCCGCAACGCTATCTCTCACGCGCTCAGCCTCCTGCTGTTGGCACCATGGAGTGCCCACGAAGATGGACGTGGCCTCCGTGACATCACCCCTGGGTTTCTGCAGAGTGCTTGTGAGGCTGAAAGTGGGCGTGTCACTGTCGTGTTAATGCCTAACTCCTCCCACCTCCTGGTTTGTCCAGAGACGGGCAAAAGGGGCGGAGCGCAGGTAGAGCTGGGGGTGGGCCCGCGGTGCTGTCGCATCATCCACAGAGCGTCGCAGGTCGGCCCCCAGGTGTCACTCAAGAGGCCACGCCCCCTAAATGATGCACAATTTCCAGCCTCAATAGATTAAATTAAATTAAATTAAATCCAAGTCATAAAAACAAATTCACCCCAGTACAGTTGTCATGGCAACAAATGTGACTGACTGAAACCAAAAATCATAGTTAGGGCTTCAAACATGTTGGATACACCTCCCAAGTTGAGCATTTTAACATGGGAGTCTATGGGGGATTGACTCACCTTTGGAGGAGGCCTCCAGTGGCCACAGTGTGAACTGCACGTTTTTCCACTCCCGCATCAGACGCGTCCCCCTCTGTCCTCCACAGCGACTACGGCTACTACCGCCACCCCAACACGTTGGAGTGCATACGACAACCCACCGCTCCGAACAAAACTCTGGAGATCTGCTTGAATGGCGAGGAGGACGAGCTGCTGACCACCGGGTAAACACACACACACACACACACACACACACACACACACACACACATACTCATCCTCCTCACACGTTTCTATATGTGCAGGTACCGGAAGGTTCCGAGCAACAAGTGCGAGGGCGGCTTCGCGCCTCAGCTTGCCACTCAAACCGTCATCAGACCCTGCGGCCTCAAACCCACACCTGGCTCACCGGGCGAGTCTGTGCATCCGGGCCAAGTCTTCGACACGCCGGTCAGTAGATTAGTTTGTGTGCTTGCTGGTATTGAGCCTTCAAGACTGTAACAGTTTGTGTGTGTTTGCGCGCGCGCGTGTGTGTGTGTGTGTGTGTGTGTGTGTGTGTGTGTGTGTGTGCAGCGAGAGAGGTTGGTGTTGATCCTGGTGTGTGCAGGGGCAGGGGTCGTCGTGCTGCTGGCCATCGTCTCCGCCCTCCTGGCTGTGAGGAGAGTGGTGTATAGGGACAGGTGAGTATCACACACACACACACACACACACACACACACACACACACACCCATGCTGCACATACACCGCTCTGTGTCTGATTCTTGGTCTCCTGTCGCCCTCTACAGGTCACCTGTATATCGCTTCTCCAACCTCCGGCAGCAGGATGACGAGAACAACGTCACACCCGATCTGGGAAGCGCCGCCAGCAGCAACGGCACCGTCTGTCAACACGACTCAGACGATGTAAGTGTCACTACTTAAAGGTCTAACCCGTAAAATGAAGCCTCAATGAATTATTGCATCGTCAAATATTCCAATGACCTCATCATCACCTTAAAATACAGTTGATTGCTCTCATTTACTCCAGAATGAGTTATATGCGTTTACATCCCTACGGAGGTGGCCATGTTGCACCGACGTGTTTTTACAGTGGCCCGGAATGGACAAATAAGGACTCTTATGAGTTTTAATGCTGTAATGTGTCATATCACCACTAGACGTCACTATAAGGCTGGATAGTATGGTTGTGGCGCTGAGATTGCGGTACCCTTCGATAGCTCAGTTGGTAGAGCGGAGGACTGTAGTGGACTTCATGGGGATCCTTAGGTCGCTGGTTCAAATCCGGCTCGAAGGAGTTGTGTTTTAATTTGCAAGCACTTGAAATTTGGACATTCTGCAATTGTTACTAAGCCACCAGCAGTTGTCTCTGCAGCGCATTAAAGTCTAAATAATCAGTAGGTAGAAGGTTATAGTTGAGGCTTGTATAACTGGAATTTCAACTT
>JAFBJT010112160.1:0-22777 GCA_016785325.1 Chascanopsetta lugubris | reverse complement strand
TAAGATCATGATACTATCAAGTGGTGAGTGAGGGCGGAGGTTTGCAGGCCCAAAACCACCGGCTCTTCCAAACACAGATGTGCAGTGAGTCAGACAAACACCACGAGAACGGAGGAAGAACAACACTTTCCTGTCAGTCTCTCTCTCTCTTTGTCTGATGGGTTCGAACCTGCGAGACGGTGCAAAGAGACGAATACGCTTTGATGCAGTGGTTTCTATTCTGAGGGTGGAGAGGAGGCCACGGACGCCGCCGCCGCTGCCGCCTGGTTTGAACTTGTAAAGAAAATTGAACGTTTCCAAAAGTTTGAAAAAAAAAAAGTGAGAGTGAAGACAAGCGAGAGGCGAGAGTAGAGGAGGGGAAGGGAGGGTGAGAGAGAGAGAGAGAGAGAGAGAGAGAGAGAGAGAGAGAGAGAGAGAGAGAGAGAGAGAAGAGAGAGAGAGAGAGAGAGAGAGAGAGAGTGACCTCACGTGACATGTGACGTGGGCTCCACCACTCACGGAGGGGAGTGTGTGTGTGTGTGTGTGTGGAGGATGGCGAGGAGGATGCAGAAAGACTGTGGCTTTTAGCCTTTTTTACTAGCGCTGGCGTTCAGGCAGTCAGGCCGCCGCCATCACTCAGGAGACAGACCACGCCATCAGCCTCGCCGGGCCCACCTCAGACCCCCGGGCCCCCCACCGCCTCGCAGAGGACCACAGACCAACCCGGGGCCCCCCCACCACCGGCCCCCCGGGCCTCCTCCCTCTCATCTACAGCCCTGGTGAGTCCACCTCTGCACCTGGACACACAGACTCTCTTATAGTCTTCTTTTTCTTCTTCTTCTTCTTCTTCTTCTTCTTCTTCTGCTGCCGCCGCTCTCTCTCTCTCTCTCTCTCTCTCTCTCTCTCTCTGCAGACTTGTGGCTTGGGATTCCTGTGGTCCTCACAAACCCCGAGATTCTTGGTTGCAAACGGTTGCTCCGAGCTCCAGGAGTTTCTTCTTCTTCTACTTCTTCTTTTTCTTCTTCTCTCTCGCACTCATTTCCACTTCCTGTGTCTCAGTCCTCCTCTTCCTCTTCCCTCCCTCCTCTGAAGGTCGTTGGCGGCGGCGGCGGCGAGCGACAGCAGCGAGGGCGCCGCTCTCCCGTCCCGTGCCCCCACTGACCCTGTCATGGCATCCAACAGCATCTTTGACTCCTTCTCCAACTACAGCAGCAATCTACTCAGAGGTGAGTGATGCCCCCCCCCCTCCCCCCTTCTGTCTCCCCCCATCGTCACCACCATCCCACTTTCCATCCAAGATCACAAGGTTTCGTTCAAACATGGCTGCTCGTCCTAGTGTGTGAATGCATTTATCCGTGTCTACATACACACACACGCACACACACACACGCACACACACACACACACACACACACACACACACACACACACACACACACACACACACACAGATATGGCCTTTAAAGGCCTTGGCCTCTTGACTTCTGTTGTTGTGTGAAGGCTTGATGGATTCTCACCACAGACATTCATTATCAAGTCAATCTCTCTCTCTCTCTCTCTCGCTCTCTCTCTCTCTCTCTCTCTCTCTCTCTCTCTCTCTGCAATACAATAAAAGAGCAAAGCAAAAAAAAGAAAAAGAAAAACATATTAGTGTCTCTCTCTCTCTTGCTTTGCTTGACTTCCAGTAGGTACTTTTGGTCTGTGTGGTGAGGTGAGTGCACTATACTTGGAGATGCCTCAGTAAGGAGGCCATTTGTTGCCATGACGATTCCAATCAGACGGCTTTCAGCTCTTGAGAAGAGAGGAAGAGAAAAAGTTGTACCTGTTGTTTGCGTCTTGTGAGGAAAACAGGGTCAGGGTGGTGTGGGGTGGGTTGGCAGGGGGGGGGGTAATGGGGGGGGGGGTGGATGGAGGGTTGGGGGTGTTCCTCGGGGGGGGGGGGGGGGGGGGGGGGGGGGGGGGGGGGGGGGGGGGGGGGGGGGGGGGGGGGGGGTTAATGGAGGTTTGGGGGTGTTCCTCGCACAACAAGCCACCAAACAAGCCACCAAAAGGCAGAGGAAGTGAAAAAAGGAAACGCTTCTTCCCAATTAAGGCCTTGTTGCCGTGGTAATTAGAGGCGGCCACAGTGAAGAACTACCAGCTCTTAATTGTTTGCAGAGTGAATCTTAAAAATCTCTGGAGCCTCTCTCTCTCTCTCTCTCTCTCTCTCTCTCCCTTTCTCTCTCTCACACACACATAAACACACACACACACACACACACACATCTGCGCCTCACATGAGAACAGTCCTCTGATATCCTCGGTGGAACCGCAGTGACAGGGGGATGATGTTCCACTGTTCTCACAGCTTCCACAGACACCCAGGTTTTTATAGTTTCCTCCTGACAACACTGATCTGATGCCCCCCCCCACCCCCACCCACCCACAAACACACACACACACACACACACACACTCCCCCTCCATCCTTTCTTCTCCTCCATCTATAACCGCTGGATCTGCTCCCCTTTATCTCCTCGCTGCTCTCAGATCACAGTGTCGCTGACCTCAGGTTTTGTGCTCCAGCCTCTAGTCTAATGTAATCTGATTACTTTGGGGGTGCCCTGATTTTGATTTGGAGCCCGGCGAGGCACAGTGTGTGTGTGTGTGTGTGTGTGTGTGTGTGTGTGTGTGTGTGTGTGTGTGTAGATGAGACAGTGGTTCCGAAGCGTTTAGAGCTGTAATCATGCGTTGGAAATCATTAGTGAAAATGTAATATCCTCTTACATGTCGGAGGCTGAGAAAGAACAAAGAGCGCTGAGTCATTAAATCCTCAGATTGAGTCGAGCTCATGTAAGATAAATACCCCCGTGGTTAGTTGAACAAGTCGCATTTAGCCGACCTTCTCTTTTCTCTTTTTACATTTTTAAACCAAACTGAAACGAAGAGGAACGGCTGCAGAGAATCAAAGAGACGGTTCAATGTCTGACTTTAACATCGGGCGACGTGAAGCTCATGGAAATAATGAATTCATGCGCATGAGACAAAGAGAAACTCCACTTTCCTACAGAGGAAAACAGCGACATTTCCTTATCTCTGCATGTGAGATGCAGAGGAGAAAAAGCCCCAGTCTGTGTCCAACATACGGCCCGCGGGCCAAAACCGGCCCGCCAGGGAATCTGATCAGGCCCAGTGAGATGACTTTGCAAAGTGTTAAAGTTACAGAATTTTTAAAAGATAAAAGTAAAATTAGTAGCAAATAAACTGTTTGTATTCACAAGGTTTTGTAAAAAAAAATATATAGTTTCATTCAATTTGAACATTCCAAAAATGTACTTGTACTTATATTATCATTTATAATTATATTAAAAAATTATATTATTATATTAAATTATATTATATTACATTATATTATATTATATATGTATATGGTTTCCCTGTAAATTACATTTTACCTTACTTTCATTGCAGCACCTACTTTTCTCTTTTTTGATAAACTGACTCGAAGGCACAAAAAGAATTCCAGTGTACCTGTTTAAACTCTATTCTATTCTATACTTGGAAAACACACAGTAGTTGAAATGAGTAGGTGTGTGTGCATGTGTGTGTGATAGCGCTGGTACGTCTGAGCGCGTATCTGGCCGTGCAGACTGAGAACACATGTGAGCATGTGATGTGCAACATCAGATGCGCTTCGCGTGAGAAGCGAGAGGACGCCTCACCTCAGAAACCTCAGCTCTGCGCTGAAGCTCAGGAAACTCACATACACATACACACCCACACACACACACACACAAAAGAGAGAGAGAGAGAGAGAGAGAGAGAGAGAGAGAGAGAGAGAGAGACAGAGAGACAGAGAGACAGAGAGACAGAGAGAGACTTTTACAAAGTCACAATGAGCAGACGACGGTGGTCATCGTCATGGCGACTAACTCCGGACGGGTGAAAGAGCTGACGTTGTGTCGCCGCCTCGTTAATGTGAAGTGTTGTGTCGGCAAAGCGTTAACGTGCCACTGCTGCAGCTCACTAATCAAAACCACAATGAGGCTACACCTGTTCACACGTTCATGTGGTGCCGTTTCATCAGAAAACAAGGAGATGGTCATGGGTTCAAATATAGGGTGTGTATTTATATACATACCAAATCAAATTACTTTACAGTTTACAAACCTAAAATCATTCAGTAGATGCTTTTATCTAAGGCGACATAAAAGATAGAGATGCTGGGAATCGAACCCATGACCTCATTCACCAAGCCACACAAACATTCGAACTGTTCAGTGTCTTGCCCAAGGCCACTCACAGCATGCAAAGTAGGTGGGGGTGCAGGAATCGAACCCATGACCTCATTCACTCAGTCACACAAACTGCGCATCTATTTGCAGGACGATGTGGGGTTCTTTTGCCCAAAGACATAAGCATGCGCAGAGGGGGGGGGGGGGGGGGGGGCACAGAGAGCAGGGAGGGGGGGGGGGGATGCAGGAATCGAACCCATGACCTCGTTCACCCGGTCTCACAAACATTCAAACCATGCATCTGTCTGTAGCACTTTAGTTCAGTATCTTGCCCAAGAGCACTTCAGCATGCCGAGTATGGGGAGGTGGTAATCAAACCTAAGACCTCATTCACCCAGTCACACAGACTGTGCATCTATTTGAGGCGATGTGTATTGAGAAGTACATGGGACAGTGGGGGGGAGTAGGGTTAGGGTTGGGAATGGAACCCCTGACCCTCTGGTCAGAGGACAGCTCTTTCCCCACACAGACAGACTCTCCTCCTGGGGGGCCGTTAGCGGCGTTAGCGCCAGGTGTGCTATCGGCCTCATTAAGCTCCGCCTCCCCTCGTCAGAGCCCGTCCTCCCAGCTGTTTCACAGAGCTACATACACACACTCACACGGAGCCAGCTCCCTTTGTGGCAGAGAGACAGGCCCGACTTTATTAGAGTGGGAATGGTTTTATATGTTTGGCTGAATGAATGGAGGCGAGGGCGAGGGGGGAGAGAGAGAGAGGGGAGGGGGAGGGGGGAGAGAGAGAGAGAGAGAGAGAGAGAGAGCGAGCGAGCACCACAGCAGTAGCGGGGTTATAGGGAGGATGGTGGGAGGTGGGCGTCTGGTTTGTTGTACAAGTGTTGGGGAGGGAGAGACACATGAATCACTCACAGGGAATCAAACTCAGGACGAACGGGAGCGACGGAAAAAAGAGACAGACTCTACACTCCACAGAACACATGCTGCTGCTGCTGCTGCTGCTGCTGCTGCTGCTGCTGCTGCTGCTGCTGCTGCTGGGTTTATTAAGAACAAACTCATATGGAGGGGATTTCTTTTTAAATGAACAGAGTTGATTGGAGAGCGTCCCGCTGAGGGCAAGGCCCCGCCCCCCCGCCCCCCCCCCCCACCCCTACACACACACCGACGCCAAAACATGAAGAAGTGGCTGAGCGAGCTGAAAATCTGAAACCAGATATTAAAGAGTCTCAATATTCTGAAGTGAAAGCAAATAATGGAAGAGTCCTGTCTCCAATTGAGTGGAGCATAATATCTATTTATAAAAGGGGGGGGAGGGGGCAGATCTGGGGTTGATTAAGGGGGAGGTACTTATTTACTTTCTGCTCCGTCTCGCCGTTTTCACCGTCTGTCAACACGACTTTATGGGGAACACTTTGCCAGTGAAATGGCTTCCAGGTAGAGCAGCAGCAGCAGCAGCAGCAGCAGCAGCAGGAGCAGCAGAGGGAGGGTTATACCCCCACACCCCCGCCTGCCCACGCCCCAGCCCCCTCCTGCCCGCCTGTGCACACTTTCGGGGGGCTCAAACCGCCGTGCTTGACGCTGCGCTGGTCAAAGTTAAGTGCAGTAGTAAATACAATTTTCTGGTGGTGGGCGAGCGACCACAGAGGTCGGATTCTTTTCAGCTCAATCTGATAATGCAGGTTTATGCTGTGGGGGGCCGGGGGGAGGGGGGCGGAGCTCAAAAGGTGTTCTGAAAGGCTCAGCACCTTCTGTAAACGGGGGGGGGTGTGGAGGAGAGGGGGGGGAGTTGTGGGGGGGGGGGGGGGGGGGAGGGGGGGGGGGTTAGGGTTATATATAAATATCCAGATATGACGCAAATAGGTGTAACTCCAGAGGCCACGCCCCTTGATTATGCACAATTTCACCTTCACTTTCTTCAACTTAGATAGAATGAAAATAAGCCCCGCCCACGTACAGTTGTCACGGCAACACGTGACAGAGATCAAAGCTGTAGTTTGTGTCATCATTTTAACATGGCAGTCTATGGGGGGGGGGGGGGGGGGGGGGGGGGGGGGGCGACTGTGAACTACACATTTGGATTTTCTTCCTTGAGATAACAGACAAAAATTAATAATATATAATAAAATTAATAATTAATAAATAACAGGCAAAAAATAATCATTATAAAAGAAAAGTTCCATGAATCACTCTGCAGGAAACAATGGCGGAGAGCGCAAATGTATAATGGATCCAAAATGTCTAGACGCGGCTCTGAGCGGAAATCAAAAACAAGATGTCGACAGGAAACGACGCAGACACTTAAAATATAAACGAGGTGGAAATGATCACAATATAATATTTTTGTAAAAGTAATATCCAAACCGGACGAGGCTCCATGACTCACGTGTAATTAGCTTCGCATACGAGCTGATAATATTTCATAATATGAGAGCGTACGTTAAAATGATTAAAGCCACATCACTGTTATTAGCCTCCTCATGATCTCATGCTCCATCAAACCTTAAACCAAGCAGAAGCCTTCCTTGCCATTTTCTCTTTCTTAATTTTGTTTTAGGCCGACGCCCTTTAACCACAGTCCGGCCCCACAGCTTATTACATGGTGAGGCCGGGACGGCACCACACACACACACACACACACACACACACACACACACACACACACACGGCTAATTCATGTATTATTACGCTAAATTTATGCATGGGATTTTCATGTTGGTTTTGAGCTTTTCAAAATAAAAGCTTTTGATTATTATATTTGTTTGAAGTGACCTAAAGTTGACTCCGATGTTTAGACCCCTCCCTGTATCGTCAACAACATCCTTTCTGTTGCCGAGAGAGAGAGAGAGAGAGAGAGAGAGAGAGAGAGAGAGAGAGAGAGAGAGAGAGAGAGAGAGAGACTAAGCCTGTGACTAAGCATAATGTCCGTGGCTCAGCTCTGCACTTTTGTTTTTAACATTACAGTTGCATTTCTAAAACCACAAATGACTCTAATGGGCGGGGCATGGGCATAAAACTCAGCTTATGGAGATCCCACATGTCCAGGAACATATCAACTCTTCTTCTTCTCTCTCGCTCGCTCTCTCTCTCTCTCTCTGTCTCTTTCTCTCTCTCTCTGTACAGACAGAGGTAAATACTAGGTTTTATAAAATCATGTGTGAAAGTTTAGCTTTAGATCTGAAGCTCTGGAGGAAGTGACTGTGTCACCATCACAGCTGCAGAGAGGAATGTTTTTCACAGATCCTGAATCTTCATTTACTTCATTACCAGCCACTTTAAAAACATCCTGACAGTCTGCCCCCCACCCCCTCCCCCTCCCCCTTTTCCCAAAAGCAATAAAAGAAAAAAGTTAATTACGGTGGAGGAAGAATGCAGATAATGATAGGATGAGAAAAGCTGCAGGCCATGAAATGTTTTCTTATTCTCCATTTTCCTCCATTTTCCCAGATTTCTCTCCTCGTCCTCGTCTTGTTTACATTCACTTAATTGTTGTTGCAGCAATAAAACATGTTTTTTCGGGCGTCTCCTCCCCCCCCCTCCTTCCCTCCACCCCTCCCTCCCTCCCTCCCTCGCCCCCTCTCTCCCCCTCCACACACAACTTTAACCACAGGGAATTGATTTTTTTGTATAGGCAGCGTTTTAAAAAATGGGATTTGGGTTTGTGTCTTTAGACGATTCATGGAGGAGGGAGGGGGCGGGGGGATACGACTATAATGGAGCGTCTAATTGTGCTGTTTCTGCTCGGAGCTGCAGTGGAAGCTCAGCAGCAGCATCACTGAAGGGAAGGGAAAGAGGAGTTTATCCTTATTTCTCTCGTTAGAGGAGACAGATTTCATCATCATGACTGAATATGAAGCAGCAGCTGAGTTAAACAACAAGCCTTCATCTTGCTTTTGATCAGTGTTCGTTTGCAGGACAAAAATAAAATTAAATCATCAGGGGGCGGAGCAACAGTTGGTTTTGTTCTTTTCCTCTAATTCGGAAATTGTGGGAGGCAGCATTTTCTCACATATCCTTTGATTTATTATGATTTATTATAGCTATAATAATTATTGTTATTGTTATTATTATTGTTGATGTTGTTTTGTTGTTGTTGTTGTTGTTATTATTATTAATATTTTCATTGTTATTATTATTTTATTGTTAACATTAATATTATTGTTGTTGTTATTATTATTATTATTTTATCATTATTGTGTCATTATTTTATCATGCACAAAAATCCTTAACCCAAGTAAGAACCCACTCAAATTAATTATTTTGACTATAAACAGAACAGATTTTTTGTTTAATTTGCACAAAGGTGTAAAAATAAAATGTGTAGTGTTGAATGGTAATTCACTTCCGCGCCACATGATTACAAGAGCACACGTTCAATGGAACTAAACATGCGTCACATATCAAATAAGAATATTTAAAAAAATATTACTACCCAAGAAAAACGCTTTCAAATCTTTAAATCTGATGTCTTCCAATTTCGTCCATGAAATAACCCTTTCAAAACATAATCCCCCTGAGAAACAACACTAATAGTAACGACATGTATCATCCCTGCAGACTTTGCCCTCGTGTAAACTCTCATGACTCCCACTTCTCTCTGGACTCAGTCAGGGA
Organism: Chascanopsetta lugubris; assembly: GCA_016785325.1. Lineage (NCBI taxonomy): Eukaryota > Metazoa > Chordata > Actinopteri > Pleuronectiformes > Bothidae > Chascanopsetta > Chascanopsetta lugubris. Next base: position 13,962 of record JAFBJT010112160.1, on the reverse strand, counting down.
TTCCCCCTCAGCTGCAGCAGAAGTGAAGTGCCCCTTCACCCCCGCTCACACTCTGTGAGGTCACTCTGTCTGAGGCCTCCGCTCTCACCATTGCACATGCTGCCGTCACGAGCCACACTCACACACACACACACACACACACACACACACACACACACACACAGAAGTCCAGCGCGTGAGTCTGTGTCTGTGCTGAGTCAGACAGGAGCAGTGTGCATGTCAACATGATGAGCGTGACGTCTCCCTCCTCTAAACACTGACTGACCTCACTGTAATAGCTGCTCAGGACCAACACATGGTCTCCGGCTGCTCCAGTCCAGCACCATCATCATCCACTGATCCATCCACCGACCACCACACAACAAAGGATGACACAGACTGACTCCGTTTTAATCGTGAAGATCTTTCATAGTATCGTTGGATCCATAGTCAGAGATGGACGAGGCGTCAGTGGCATCGCCCCCAGGTTTCTGTAGAGGGTTTATGGGGCTAATAGTGGGCGGTTCACTCATCGGCCATTTTGCCAATGCCTAACTCCGCCTACTTCCTGATTCATCCAGAAATTTGGCGAAAGAGGCAGAGCACGGGTAAGGTGATAAGAGCCAGGGAGCAGGTAGAGTTAGGGGTGGGCCCATGGTGCTGTCACAACATTCTCAGAACATGCCCAGGTGTCACTCAAGAGGCCACGCCCCTAAATCTTGCACCATTTCAAACTCAGATAGAATAAGCCCCTCCCCAACAGGACAACACGCGACTGATTGAGACCACCACTGTAGTTTGTAGCAGACTTTAAACAAGTTTCACTCAACTCTTAACCTCAGTTTAACATGGGAGTCTATGGGGGCTATGAGTCACTTTTGCCTCAAGTGGCCACCCTGTGAACTGCAAGTTATTCCACTTATGAATTGGACTCATCCGCTGTGTGTAACCTCTAAAAGACGTCGCTGCAGTAAACAGCTGAATGTGAGCTTCTCCGTGTTGTGAGTGTGTTTGTGAGCGGAGCTCAGATGAGCTCGACACAACTTAAGAAACAATAACATCGAGATCAAATTGGTCCTAAATGACAGAGGCGTCCTCTGCCTGTGCTCACAGTGCCGACCTGGCACCGCGGTGCCCTGCCTCTGCCCCTTTAATCATGGTGATGACATCACAGACGGATGGCGAGCCAGTCGCTCAGTCAGCGTGCAGTTTCATTAAGCTAATCACCGGGCAGCGCCTCTCCTGGCTTCTGATTGGCTCCACAAACACACACTTGTCACCGTCGTGTCATTAGCGCGCCACCCGCCGCAGCCGCCTTGACGTGGAGCGCCGACGTCCCCGGCGCCTAAACACAGGGATTAGCGCGGGGTTACGGCAAAGCCCGGACGCCACGTGGCCGCGAACCGTAAACGCACGGGCAACACCGCCGCCAATCAGTGACGGAGACGACGAAAGGAAACATCCAGTCACTGTCGGACGCGCGGGTGGTTTCCCGGCCGCCGCCACCGCCAAGTCCCTGACTCACGCTACGAGTCCAACGGAGGGACTCCACGGGATTGGGCTCAGCTCGTCTGCATCTGGGACGGGATCCAACGATACCACGGACTCACTGAGACTCTGAGCTGCTGCCGCCGAGCCGATGAATCACTCTCTTTTCATTCGATACGAAATCGATTGTTCAAATTGTTCAGTTTGACGAACGAGAGCCGAGTCACGGCCCCATGATTCCCTTCCATGGAAAGGGCCCGCGGGTCCCCGGCGGAGGAGTGAGAGGTGGGGCACAGGCGCTCGCCGGGTTCGGACCCTGCGGTGAGTCCCATGGCGCCCGGTGACGCCGGACACCACCCCCCCCCGCCCCCCACCTGCCCCCCACCCCCTCCCACCGAGGTTGACGGAGTGAGACGGAACCAGGGACGACCCCTGATGATGAAAGGAGAAGCGTGTCCTCGGTGAAGGAGCACGTCGAGGAATGTGTTGCAACACGTCAACACAAAGGCACGGCGCGCGGGGCGCGGTGCCATGTTGGCGTGAGCGCCTGCGTCATCCGTACCTCGCCATGTTTCCCCCCCTCACAGTAACAGGAAGAAGAAAAACATGTGGCTTTTGTTGCAGCGAGGAATGAACAACAGCATTCCACACGCGACCGCATCAAAGCTGCCGCACGCCATGGGGCTAAACCGGGGCAGACTGTCCCCCCCCCCCCCCTCCGACACCACTGCCGCTAATTAAGCAGAGATCTCAAATCGGACACTTCCTGCAGCATCCCCCTCACGTCGTCACCGCCGCCGCCCCGCTCCAGCGCGCCGGGGCCCTTCTCCTTCGGGGTCCCCGGCAAGCGGAGAGGGGACCCGCCACACATGGAGCACAAAGGGCCATTGTGTGTCTGCCGGTGCAGATGTGGTTGACGGGCCGGGCCGTAATGGCTGGCGGTTGCTGGAAGCCGCGCGCGCTTCCTAATACCCCGCTCACATGCGATTTCATTTTGAGCAAAGACTGACTTTGCCTTTGTGTGTGAGAGGGGGAGAGAGGGGGAGACACAACTTATTTCCCCCCCCCCTCCCCCTCTCCTCACCCCCTCACCCCCTCTCTGGTGGTGCTACTATATTTGTGTGGGACGGCCGTCAGCGCTGGAGGAGAAGTGCTGGTGCTGTCAGACTGAACGTCTTCCAGCGCTGCGATCTGTCTCCTCTCCTCATCAGAGGAGCTGTTTGATGTGACAGATGCTCCGTCAGAGACACGGGGAGGGTGGGGGGTGGAGGGTGGAGGGATTCAGCAGCAGTGAGGAGAAGGTTTGCACACACACACACACACACACACACACACACACACACACACACACACACACACAGAGTCTGGTTGTAATCTAAGTGTCTGTGCGATGCATCAATAAATGTCTGGCCGCGTGAGTCGTCCTTATTGGAGGTGCACGCGCTCACACGTATGCCACTGTAACGTAAGAACAAGCCTGACACATTTTTTTGGGGGGGGGGGGGCCGGGGGGTTGCGTTGATGACGCGGTGGGTCGTGATCTCATGACTGTGCGGTGCTGCTGAGCTACCATGACACAGAGAGAGAGAGAGAGAGAGAGAGGGAGAGAGGGAGAGAGAGAGAGAGGGGGAGAGAGAGGTCTCTGAGGTGTGCACCTCTGTGTCACCACTAACCGGCACTTCCACAGCCCTTTAGCAAGCTGTGCTAAGCCAGAGTTGGACATGTTACTTTAAAAAGTAACTAGTTACATCGTTACTCGTTACTTCTCCCAAAAGGTGACTCATTTAGCCACTGAGTTACAGCATCAAACATGACCCTAGTTACTTCTACCAAAAAGTAACTGAGTGACAGCATCATAACAGTTACTAGTTATAGTTACTAGTTCCCTCTCCCAAAAAGTTAGTGCCTGAGATACAATATTATAAAAGTAACTCGTTATAGCTCGTTCTCACAAAAAGTAACTAATTTAGTAACCGAGTTACAGCATCATAAAAGTCACTCGTTATAGTTTCTTCAATCAAAAAGTAATTTTGTAAGTGAGTTACAACATTATGAAATTACCTAGGGAAAGTAGCTATGTGTTCTTTTTTAGACGTTCAAATATGTCAAAGAATGAAATGGAACTTTAACAAACATATGCTTAACTATTGATGATTGGTAACTGTCCTCCTCTGCCACTGATTGGCTCACCACGAAATGTGACTCTACTTTAACCAATCATCATCACGTACACAGTTGACTCCGCCCCCTCACCAAAGTAAAGACATTTAACGGCGGCTTCTGAGTGTGGTGGAAACGGCCTCATGAGCTTCATCAAAGTAACGCACCACATTTAATCATCAGTGACGGTAAAACACGTGTAACCATGGAAACACCAACTCTTCTGATTACTCATCACCTGCCGGCATGTTGATATATCTGTTACTTGCGCTCATGGTGTGTGTGTGTGTGTGTGTGTGTGTGTGTGTGTGTGGCAGCTGTGCTCTGGCTCAGAGGCTGCGCGGCAGTTAAACCGTCACTGACAGGAACCAGAGCTCTGCTGCAGGAGGCGGCGCAGGTGTGCGAGTGGATGTGCGCGCGGGTCAGAGGTCGCAGGTTTGACACCGGGCGACAGCTTCTCTTTGTCCAGAGGAGTCAGGATACTGTGTGTGTGTGTGGGGGGGGGGGTGCTGTCACTTTGGCAATGCAACTGCACATATTGCAGCGATTACCACAGCGGAAAAATGTTTTTCTGCAACATGCAATTACTACAGATTACAGATCGCCGTCCTTGCATCAGAAGCTCTCGCCAAAAAAAGAGAAACACTGAGTGTGTGTGTGTGTGTGTGTGTGTGTGTGTGTGTGTGTGTGTTGTGACACACAAATAGACAGTCGGAGTCAGAGACAAAGAAAGATGAGAAATGATTATAGCTCACACTAAAAACCACAAGTGAAAAAAATGGGTCTGTTTGACGTATTTATGGACTCGTTTAGATTCTAAAAGGTTTCAGGGGTAAATAAATAAAGACGCTGGAAACAAAAACACCAGGGTTCTCAAAAGTCTGAACCCTGTGTCCTTCATCGTCACCATGATGACAAACACACACACACACACACACACACACACACACACGCAGACGACCTCGTCCAGGTTAGAAATCACAGAACATCTTCCTTCGAGTCTCATTGAACAATATAAGCGTGAGCGGCGAGGGGCTTGGCGGCGGCGAGGGGCGGGGCCGTATTTACAATCCCACCAGATGAACACTGAAGCCAAAGTGCTCCTATAATAGCACTGGGCTCCTCTCGGAGCAGCTTCCCATCCAACGCTACTTTTAGTGGGTTTCCAAAGAATAAACAGGCCCGAGAACCACATCACAGGCTGCCACTGTCATCGCTGGGTGAGTGTACCCGACGGATGATGTGAGGGCGGAGCCACCGTGACACTGGGGTTTATGGAGAGTCGTCCCCCCCACCCCCACCCCCCCACCACCACCACCCCTCCCTCCCTCCCTCCCTCCCTCACCCTTCCCCTCCCTCCCCCTCTTCCTGCCTGCCTGCCTGACTCGGGTGTGGTGTTTACCATTTAGCTGCTGCTGCTGCTGCTGCTGAGGGGGGGTGGGGGAGGGGGGGGCGGGGTTGACCACATATAAACACGGTGACCCCGTCGCAGGGTCTCGACCTTTTGGGGCAAGGTTAACGAGACACACATGAGTCATAACTGTTTTCAGTATTCAAAACTAGAGATTGTAGAAATGGAAAATAAGAACTTCCTTTACATTTAAAAAAAAAAATACATTCAACAGGATTGAATATAATATTCAATACCGTCTAAATAAATCAATAAAAAGAAGACAGGACTTTTTTACTTTACATGTTGCCATAGCTGTGTGACGTTCAAGCCCCTCTACAGGAGAAGCGACTGTTACGTTTCACATTAAATCAAATGCACTTCTGGACAATTTGGGAAGATACTGTCATTCTTTTCTTTCTTTTTTTCAATAACACTGTGATTTTGATTTAATCTCTAAGTTCAGTATCGTCTGCTTTATTCAACAACAGCACAGCTTTTATACAACTAACAGACATCGTCAGAGTGCCCTGATTAGCCCCCGGGCCACGATTTGGACACCACTGCGAGACCACTGCTATTATTTCATTTTTAATTTCTGCCAATCTTACATAATGAACCTTTACTCATCAAATAAAAGCCTCCTCTCTTATTGGATGTGTTCAGTAAAACCTATTTGAAGGGTTAATATGCAAAGATTCAGATTTCCTAAAGTTAGAGAATTAATAAGATAATGGTTGTAATTCATCCTTTCACCTTAATCTAAAAGTTAGTTATATAGTAAATACTGAGTAATAATGATCATAATAATAATAACAACAATAATGTATTTGACAGCTGTGTCTTGTGGGTCTGAAGTCCTCACTGGTCTGCATGGAGAGAGTTGGCTGTGGACCTGGTGACGTGTGTCACCAGATGAATGTGTGGAGGAGTGAGAGGCTGAATCCTCATCCTGTGTTTATCATTTCAGATCGTTCTGGAATCTTTGTTTTTTTCTAGTTTCTGTGATTTTAACTCATTTGAGCATGGGGTCGTTAGGAGAATGTCTTCTTGGTGGCACAGCTTTGATTCAGTGTTGTATATTTACAAGACTATTGTGTGTTCAATGGAAAATCTAATCCATATGACGAATGTTAACGGTTGAGAATGTAGTCGAGTAAAATGTGTCATGGTTTAAAGGTGCAGTGTGTAAGATTGAGGTCAAACAGTTTACATTCATTATGGAAGTAATGCAACATACAATGATGAGCCCTTTATACTTGCATTGGGTGAGGTGAGGCAGGGTCTCTCCACTAGAGGCCGCCATTCAAACTAGTCAATTTATTATTCTAATGAGCTTTGAAATTGTGCATAATTAAGGGGCGTGGTCTCTTGAGCGACAGCACCATGGGCCCACCCCAGCTCTCGCTGTGCTCCGCCTCTTTGCCCATATTTGGATGAACCAGGAAGTAGGAGGAGTTAGAGAGTTAGTTAAGTTACGGGTGTGTTTTTGAGATGTAGCTTTAACAGGTGAGCTAACACAGGCAGGTTGGATGTAGCAGTGGACTGATCCTGGAGTACCAAGCTTTGCTTTAAAGGTGCAGTGTGGAAGATTTGGTGACCTCTAGAGGTGAAGTTGCGTGTTGTATCCATCACCTCACCCCCACCCTTCTGGGAATGCAGGAGAAATCTGGTACACAGAAGTATGTCTACTCTTGGCTACTGTAAAAACATGGCGGCCCCCATATAGGGGACCCCCCCCCCCCTCATGTAAACTCATTTAAGGGTAATGGGGGAAAATAAATCGTACATTTAGGTGACTATGAATTCATGAAAATGTCGATATGTAATTGTTTTGAAATATTTGAAGAAGTGACAAATATGAGAAAAATCGTACACACCGCACCTTGAAGCCCAAAGTAGCGTATACTGTATGTAAAGTTAATGCCGGAGCAAAGTGCCCTCAGCAGACGAGGCACCATTACCAACCTGCTGCCATAATGTGTTGACTATGAAATGAAGTGTGAGGGAGACGAGCGCAGTCCATTTACATTCAGCAGACACAGATAACAAGAGAGGCGGGACTCGTCCCCCAGCAGCCATTACACCGCTCAATTCATTCACAGAGCTTCAATAAGTCCCCGGCTCCGCTCTGCGCCTCCTCCATGTACACAGACAATTAAAGATGCATGAAACAAACGCGCTCGTTAGCTCAACTCCTCATAATCCTCATGGTAATGAGCTGCTGCAGCTGCGGATGTCACCATCCTCTTTAAGGATCTTAAAGGTGCAATGTATAAGATTAAGGTTGTTTTTGTCACAAAACGTATTACAAAACAATTACTGACATGTAGACATCATCTTACTGGGGGGGCGGGGGGCGGGTTGACCCCTAGTGCACTGTGAAAGATTTGGTGGCATCTAGAGGAGAAGTTGCATGTTGTATACATCTGAAGTCTACCCCAGGTTCTCCTGCATGCTCAGAAGGGGGAGGATGAGGTGATGGCCACAACATGCCACTTCACCTCTAGATGTCACCAAATCCTACACACTGCACCTTTAAATGTATACCTGTCAAGCAGATCTATGAAGTTTTGCTGGGATGTAAAGTTGTGATGAGGATCAGCAGAAGCTGCAGAGCACAAATGAATCCCAGAGCTCATTAAAACCGACACAGACAGAAACCAGAATGTATGTGATCAAAACCCGTCAATGTGGCACCGGTTTTCTTGTCTGAACATCAAAATGGACCAAAGTGACCACCGATGGTGATGTGCTGACACGTTATGTAATCAACCTTGGGGAGGGAATCAGCCATCAGAGCAGCGCGAGCCCCCAAACCCAAACAGTCTGAACCCACTCAGAGTTTGTGTGTATATAAACACTGGAATATGATTTGGCTTTGAGGGGACGGGCACAAATGTCTTTGGTGACTTACATCATGTTTAATCACAGACACTCTTGTCATATCAAGCAGAAAAAGTCCATTTCATAGTGAGCTATAGTCCCAAAAAAAAAAGAAAAAAAAAAGAAAAAGGGAGGGAGCGGTAAACAAGCCTGGCGTACCAGCGCCGCCGCCGCCGCCGCCGCAGAATTCATCATTCATATAAAAAAAATACCCCGAGCCCCAAAGTAGAGCTAATTTAATCCGAGAGGAATAAAAACTCTGTTTCATAGAAGTCGTCCGTTCAGGACACTCAGATTTCCACGCAGCAGAAAACCCCCGGTTTGAAACCCGAGCGCACACTTTTGGGAAGGAATGCGTTCGGCGGATTGAGGGTCAGAGCTCGCCCTGTAATTTGTGAATGTACAGAAATGTGTGATGGCCACAGCTCTGCTAAAGATAGAAATCTTTGTCTTATGTCATCGGCACAACCTCAAAACGACTTCTAATTGCCTCCATTGAGCCCCCGTCTCCAAATGAATAGCTACCCATCCATCCGTGTGTGTGTGTGTGTGTGTGTGTGTGTGTGTGTGTGTGTGGCTGGAAACAGCCCGAGAGTGAACTCAGACTAATAGATCAGATCCAGAGGATTTCACATGTATGAGACTGTGCCCGTCTTCAAAGGGACTGTAAAGTGGCACTGGGGGCGGAGTGGGTGGCAGGTATACTTTTCCACAGCCCAGAGGCTCCCACTGCTAATGGAGATCATACTCCCACTCCTGATCTGCACAATCCCACTCATTACACATCAAACCAGAGGATCAGCCCTCCAAAGGAACCTTGTGATTACTTAAACCTCATCGTGTACGTTTGTTTACGTCAATCAGCTGGGCTGTAAACACCTCAGACACTTCCTGCTTTCTGCCACGACCCTGAACTACAGTGATGGAATAACAGTGTGAGACAATCGTCTAAGGTAGAGTCACATTTCGTGCTGAGCCAATCAGAAGCAGAGGTGGGCGGGGCCTCATACACCAACACACACACACATACACCCGAGACATAGATTTCTACACAGGAAGTACAATCATGACTTTTCACTATTCAAGATAAAAAGTAAGTATAAGACTATAAATTGTACATTATATTTATTAAACATATTTAAAGGTGCAGTGTGTAAGATTTGGTGAGCTCTAGAGGTGAAGTTGCGTGTTGTATCCGTCACCTCACCCTTCTGAACATGCAGGAGAACTTATGGTTGTCATTCAAATGTTTAGTACGTCCACTTTTACGACTGTAAAAACATGGCCGCCCCCATAGAGTGGACCCGGTCCTCGTGTAAATATGCATTAAAGGGCTAATTTTAGGGTTATGTAAAAAGCAAGCTATACATTGGGATGATTATATATTTGTAAAAATTTTGATATAATTGTTTTGTGATTCTATTCATTTGGATGGAAGTGTCAAAAAATGACCAAATTCTTTTACACTGCACCTTTAATATTCAACATAAAGTTCAATTTAATGTTCAATTTAAGGGGGCGGGGCCAAATTCTTTGATATATTTGAACATTATATGTTAACTATAGTTACTCTCCCTAGTTGCAATGCTGAAACTCAGTTCGTTACTTTTTTGGAGATGTAACTTGTAACTGGAAGTTACGTTTTACTTACCGTGCAATTACAAACTAAATGAGTTACTTTTTGGGAAAAGTAGAAGTAACAAGTCACTCTAACTAGTTACAAATGCAGTTTAATCTATGACAAACAGTGAAAATCGTCACTGCAGATAAACCAGGTCGGATGAACACAGTGTTTCCTGTCCTCACTCTGCACCATATACTGTACAAATCTCACTAATCTACCTAGTAACTGTAACTAGTTAAGATTTCTTCATGTACATCTGTAGGGATTTGTTTCAGCCTCCTTGTCTGGAGGTGAATTAGTGGGGCAGGGGGGATGAGGGGGTGTGTTGGAGGGGATTGAGGGGGGTGAAGGGGGCGGACTGGAGGGGGGTTGTGTCTTGATTTCAGGGCGGATCATTAAAAAGCGATCAGGGCCCGTGGCGGCGTGGCGGCCTATGTGCGGCTGAAACAGTAGAAACTGCATGTTGAAATGTGCAGGTCTAAATGTGACAGGCGCCCGCAGCACTACATTACAGCCAGGCGGGGGGAAGAGAGGGGGGGGGGGGGGGGGGTGTATGCAGCCAGGAGGACATGTGGTCACATATTAATAATGAACCAGAGCAGCAGGGCGACTAAAATATCAGCGGGCGTTGTCATTGTCCTGATGGAGCTTTACTTAAAATAGCGGCGGCGTGATGATGAGAGCTGATCTGATCTGAGATGACTTTTATTCTGAAGCTGTGGAGAATCAGAGATTAATCTTCTTCTCCTCCAGAACTCCAGAAGTGATTCACGTGAGGTTTGTTCCAAAGGAACGTGGCAGCGGCTGCTGCTGCTACAGCTGCTGCTGCTGCTGCTGCTGTTGTTGTTGTTGTCTGCTCTAATGTTCCCGTTTGTGATACTGAGCTGTCCCTCACTGCAGAGTCGTGACTGTCAACCTTCCTGTTGATATGAATTGTGACATGTGGAGCCATGACACATGATCCTGACTCGGCTCCTCTGAGGACGATGGTGACGCTGTGTGTTTTGCTCAAACATTCAGCACCAAGAGAACAAATGGTACAAAATATGGACGAGTACAATGAGGGAACTGAATCTGCTGAGTCAGGTATCTGAGTGAATGAGGCAGCAGCCGTATGTCATATATCTTTATATCCGAGTAAAACGCTGACTGTTTGAAAGACAATGATAATAATGTATTTTAATGATCTTAACTGTTCCTTATTGTATCATACAAGCAAACAAGAGGGAGGGTTAGAGTCCAGCAAACGCATAATAATAATAATAATAATAATAATAATAATAATAATAATAATAATAATAATATACATGGTTGAAGGCGGATGAATAAAAATTGAGGGGAGAAGTACGATTTATTTTATATTGTCATCTAACATTATTCATCTATAATATTTTATATCGCTTTACATTTTAATGTTTTTCTTATTTGAATTTTGTAATTAGAGGAATGAAATGTATGAATATTTGGGATTCACATACAACGTGGGCACAAATACCGTTAGCTGTTCTGATGTTGTTGTTGTTGTTGTTATCATTATTATTATCGTTGCTATTACACATGTCTTTATTCTTATCCTCCGTGTCTCCGGCTCAGCCTCAGTCTCTGGGGTCACTGCGTTCACATGAAGCCTCTGCAGACTCCAAGACACTTGATTTATCCTCCTGCGTGTAAACAACTTAAAAACCATCGCACGTGGGGGAAAAAAACACGTCGTCCTGTTATATTAGGTGGTGATGACGTCATTTTGTTTTCGAACGCATCGCAATGCTATACTTTTTTTCAGTAATACTGAGCGAGATAAAAAAATGCTTTTGTTTTTTTTACCCTTTTTATTGACTTATTTATTTGTTTTTTCTTTCAATCAATGTAATGTTAAATGCCGTCATCAAATAACATTTCCATCGTTAAATATAAGGACTCACGTTCCAGTGCAGAAAAAAATAAGTATTAAAAATGCAATCTGAATAAAAGGGGAATTCATATATTCAAATAATAATAATAATAATAATAACCCAAGTCACCCACACGGCTTCAGTGTTTAGTTACTCAACGAATAATCGACTGTGATTCGAGTATTTCATGATTATCAATTATAAATCACCTGATTATGATTTAGGCCCAAAAGAAAATATAAACAACTCTCATTGTAACATTCAACACATCACAAACATCATGTCAGCTGACCACAGTGCGATTCAGTGTGTGTGTGTGTGTGTGTGTGTGTGTGTGTGTGTGTGTGTGTGTGTGTGTGTGTGTGTGTGTGTGTGTGTGAGCTGCACATCAAAGTTTCCTCTGTGTGTTTGTGTGTGTGTGTATGTGTGTGTGTGTGTGTGTGTGTAGAGGTGAAATATCTGCCTCACACACTCCGAGCTGATTGAAAAGGCAAATGCGCCAACTAGCGTCATAGAGCGGTAGTGCAGACTGCAGGTTGCAGAGTGGGTGTGCCGTCATTTGACGTAACTGCTGATGAGCTGAGCCTCTGGCGAAGTGCGTTTATTAATCCACGTTTGATGTGGAGACAAGAATAAGAGAGACATTTGCTTTAATTTTCTTATTCAAGTCAATTAAAGTGATACAGATCTGTCTGCTGAGGCCTTCATCATCATCATCATCATCATCATCATTACCACCATCACTCGCCAGGAAGAGAAAAAGTACCTGAAGTGAAGGTGTGAAGAATAATGACGTTAGATAATGAATTAATGAGAGTGAAACCACAGTCTGAGGATCAATTATCTAAATCTCCTCTATAAATAGATCAGACATCAAATAAAAGGCTCTTATAATTAACCTTAAACACTTTGTTATGATTTAATGTAGTTTTATTGCACTAATTATTGTTGCACTTTCATAACGATTCTCTTTCATAGCTTAAAAACGTCCAGCCACTTGATTAGAATGGGATAAAAAATGATGCAAACCCTTCAAAACAAAAGTCAGTTGCAGTTAAATGTGATCTAACAATAATTATGTTTTTCTCGTTAACTTATATAAAAGTCAAATGAAGAGAAAAGGGCAAAGATATGTATCAATAACTCAGCTGCTGTGTGTGTGTGTGTGTGTGTGCGTGTGTGTTTGTCTGTGAGTGTTGAAGCGAGAGCAGTGCTGGCCTCTGATTGGTCGGCCGGAAGCCCAGCCCTGGTCTGTGATTGGCTGAGCCTCTCTCCACACTCCCGAACACTGCAGACTAAAATGAGTGGGGTGAAATAATATCACGACACTCTGCGCGGCTCTCAGCCCGACCGCCTCTCCTCCACTGCGCTTTAACACCACAGGATAACTTTTATTTTGATGTTTTTATCCTAACAAAAGGACGGGACTTTTTTTTTTTTTTTTTAAATATAAATATATATTCTGGGGAAAATCCAACAAGGATAAAAAGTCGCGAGAACTTTTCGACGGATCCAGATGTTCTGTAAAGTTTCTCTTAAGTCTTTATAGATAAAGAGTTTTGTGCATCACGTCTGGATTACCGGATTTTAGGTGGACTTTCAAAATAAGAGCTCGAGTAGTTTTGTCCACGCGCGTCTCTCTGGAGGTGCCCACAGAGTCGTTGTCCTCCGGATGTCGCATCCCGCGCGCCGCTCACACTGACGCTCTCCCCGCGCGCGCCCTCGCCTCCATCCCCCGCGCGCTCACACGCCTCGGACCCCTGACCTCCACAGACCCACTCACAGACTCGAACCCACTCAGGTGGCGCTGACCAACGCTGTTGTGATGCATATTCCCGTAGAGCCGCCCACCACCAGACGGTTCACGCCGCCCTCCACGTCCTTCCCCTGCAGTAAGATCGGAGACGGCAACGGGGCCATGGCCACCCCGGGGCCCCTCAGGTCGAGACCGGACACCCGGAACGTGGTGGACGTCCTGGCGGATCACGCCGGGGAGCTGGTCCGCACCGACAGCCCCAACTTCCTGTGCTCCGTGCTGCCGTCTCACTGGAGGTGCAACAAGACTCTGCCCGTGGCTTTCAAGGTAAGACACTAATATTAGAATTAATATGTTATTATCATTATGATTATTATCATTAGTCATTTAGAATATCTTTATTCCTATGACGCACACTGTGGGTTTCTAAGTTTAGGAAATGGATGAGTAATTATTGCACCATAGTACATTTGACTGAGGTCCCTTATTTCAAGAACTTGGTTTTGGGGGATTTCTCACTTAATAAAATTTAAAATTCAAGCGTCACATCCTATGATATATATATATTTTTTAAATATAGAATATTTGTGCAGAGATTAATCTGTCATTTAAAAATAGTGGTCTTTATTTTTTCCCTTCGGAGATTTTTTTTAATGAATAAAATGTTGATATAAAATGTGTGGTTTGTGACGTCATAATCTGCGGTGACACGCCAACACATGTCAGTGTTTATTAAATTCAGAATTGAATCTAAACACGCGTGGTGGTGATGGGGGGGGGGGGGGGG
>JAFBJT010112159.1:0-15944 GCA_016785325.1 Chascanopsetta lugubris | reverse complement strand
GGAGTTAGTGCTGCAGTTTAGTATTCTAATGCGTATTTAGTCTGCACCGGGGAGAAGAGACGGGGGAAGTAGTCTGACCACTCTTGTCTCAGCAGGCGGTCCTCTCATAAAGAGGAGGGGCTCCATAAAAGCTGCAGCTAATTAGTGAGGCATGTTACCGTGACAACAAGAGCACCTGGAGAACAAGTGGAGCACACACACACACACACACACACACACACACACACATGCAGGAAACGGTGGAGCATGTAAAGCAGCGTTGATGTCACATGCAAATGAAACAAGAAAGGAGGTCACGCACTAGAAAATATTAAAGGTCCATTTTGTAAAATTTATTTTAATTTTAATTTAAATTTTATTTATTCTGTGTACTTTGTGTATATTTAGAACTACAGCTGTGTACTTTGTACTTTGTGTATATTTAGAACTACAGCTGTGTACTTTGTACTTTGTGTATATTTAGAACTACAGCTGTGTACTTTGTACGTTATGTATATTTAGAACTACAGCTGTGTACTTTGTACTTTGTGTATATATAGAACTACAGCTGTGTACTTTGTACTTTATGTATATTTAGAACTACATCTGTGTACTTTGTACTTTGTGTATATTTAGAACTACAGCTGTGTACTTTGTACTTTATCTATATTTAGAACTACAGCCTCTGGTTAAGTAGATGAGTGTGATTGGTTATTATAGATTAACCCACTGGTTTCAATTGCACACTGGATTGGATCTGCCCAGGTTGGGGTGAACAAACGATGATGGGATCCACGTGAAACCTCGTGTTACCTCTGAAATAGTCATATTTCATCTTCATTCATTGTGTTGTGAGGTGGTGAATGTGTGCGCTTCATGTACTTTCACTCCGACGTTGAGGTTTCACTACTTTGACAGAGATCTGAATCATCCTGCCGCCGCCGGCCTCTGACAGTTTACCACATTTGTTAAACGCTGCCGGACGTTTGATGAAAAAAAAAAGAAGAGTTCAGCAGGAGAAGAGTTCAAGCCCGCCCCCGAGAGACGAGAGGAAAAGATCAACCGTCCATCAACCCTGTGGACGGATGGATTCACTTCCCCCTGAGCTCCTCCGGGGCAGAAACTCTCTCTCTCTCTCTCTCTCTCTCTCTCTCGGTAAACTCTACTTTTAGGGGGGAAACAAGCTTTTTGAATGTGTTTACTTGGGCATCTGGGAACATGTTTCTATATTTAGCGGTGAAATAATTATGAAAGAGCAAAATCATCAGAGTTCTAGGTAAAGACAAGCACCAAGAATCTCCTTTCATGGGTTCATGTCATCTTAATATGATTAATTCATCGAGCAAAACAAGACATTCACCTTCACTTTTAAAGGTGCAGTGTGTACGATTTTGGTGATATTTTTTTTGTCACGTCAGAAAATCGTACACACACGGACATTTTCATGAATTTATAATGACCTCAGTCTTTTTCCATTTTTCCCATAACCCTTTAATGAGCCCATTAATATATTTACATGAGGAGCAGTTGCTCTCTATGGGGGCCGCCATGTTTTTACAGTGGAATGGACACAAGGGAATAAAGGGTGAGGTGCGCGGTATTCATCTGCAACATGCTACTTCGCCATTAGTTGTCATTAAATCCTACACACCGCACCTTTAATACAGCTCCAATGCAACAGCTGCTGGCAAGCAGGGTTAGTAAGATAGGACATTACTTTATTTAGGACATTAAAGGACAAATAGGGCGACGAAAGTACCTCTGTCTTTCCCGTTCAGCAATCTCTCCTCCTCCTCACGGCCATCGTCTGATCAGAATAATAACATGTGCACTTGTATGATATGGATTTTAGATATTAACTTTTGTGTGTGTGTGTGTGTGTGTGTGTGTACCTGAGTGAAGCTCTTTAACCAGTGAGGACACAGTGTTGGTGATGGAGTCAGCTGCCACCAGGAGGTCGTTTCTCAGGTTCCTTCTTGGACCTGATGAGGAGAAACATCCAAAAAAACCAAATAAACAATAACAATCATCACCCGGTTACACACCTGATACAAGAACCTTCAGATTTAAAGTCAACAAAAATTCAAATGGCAGAGAGACCTGGGTGGACAGCAGGCTACACGCCGCACGTGTTGAGGTAACACTGGTGCCTCAGCACACTAATTAAACTCAACACCAGCACTTAGATGTCCAAACATCGCTGCCCTGAAATGTTCCTTACTCAGCAAAACAAACAGAGCGCATGGGCTGAGATCAGCGTCTCTGCAGAGAAACACGTCGCCACCTACGCAGCTCTAACGCAGGGGAGTCCAAACTATGGCCCGCGGGCCGACGGAGGCTCGAGGACCATTCGTACGGTCGGCTCCATTGTGCTTCTTAGTTTTAATAATTGGTGGAATTACCGCTTCAACAGTCCCAATGCGCGTTCCGAGCATCGGCGGCTCATTGGACAGAGCTGCCGTCTGTGGGGGCAAAGGTGGCAGGTTCCAATCCAGCCAGAAATACTAGGGACCAACCCCTTTTTCCTAGAAGATGTCAACGTTTGGACAGCCCCGTTCCACTGCCTCAGGAAAAGGCTTATTGTGGCGTTTTTGGCGAAAACCCTGCAGACTGTACCTTTAAGAAGTGTGTTCAACAAACCGCAGCGCTGCCTCGGGACACGTTACTAGGGCAACTTTGACGGCATGGCGGCTCCACGCGTGGTCTTTCAGCAGGTGGGGGCGTTTCAGAGCGGGAAGGTTGATAGGATTTCTGCCTCTCACCTTGAGCAAAGGCCTCCTGGACGTCGCCCCCCACCCCCGCCAGGGAGTCCTGAGGATGATGCGCGTGGGCCTGCGGAGACGCCGCGCCCACGGAGCGGACGTTGGACGGGCTGGGCCGGGAGGGAGACGTGTGGGAGGAGCCAGCGGCCTGCGCCTAGGAGAGGGAAGACGGAGGGTTACCGTGGCGAAGCTCGTACTTTGCTTTGCCGTGAGTGACGGACCCCCCCTCCCCCCCGCCCCCCCATGTTTCCCCCTGACCTCTTTAGAAGGTGAATGATATAAGCGTTTGTATTTGCTCTCAACTTACTGCCTGTCGCTGCTCCTCATCCTGCAGTGCAGGGGGGGGGGGGGGGGGGGGGCACAACATGGGCAGAGGTGAACAAACAGGGAGGAAAAGGATGGAAGAGAGGGTCAGAGGTCAAAGGTCAGGAAGAAACCAGAGGTAAATGTATTAAAGAAAGGCAGAGAGGAAAGTGAGGCTTGTTACTGCGGCAACGGAGAGAGAGAGAGAGAGAGAGAGAGAGAGAGAGAGAGAGAGAGAGAGAGAGAGAGAGAGAGAGAGAGAGAGAGAGAGAGAGAGAGAGAGAGAGGGAGAGGGAGAGGGAGAGTGACAAGGCCCTCTACTGTGTGATGGTACACCATGCTGGACATGATATGCTGCGTGAGTGTGCGTGAGTGTGTGTGTGTGTGTGTGTGTGTGTGTGTGTGTGTGTCACCTTGAGCAGCTTCATCAGTCCCTCCAGCTGCACCATCAGCTCCCTCCTGCTCTCTTGAAGAGACGACATCCTCTGCTCCAGCTCATCTTTCCTTTGTCTGCAGCACACACACACACACGCACACACACACACACACACGCACACACACGCACACACACGCACACGCGCCCGCACACACAAGGTTGCCGTCCATTACTGTCGCATTACTGTGTGGGGATGATAAAACGTGAAGGGCGACCACACAATGAATTTAGAGCATGTGGTGAGGTTCACTCATTCAGAAAGGGACAAATCAGAAACAAGGACAAAACGGGAGAATGGTCTTTGGACTCAAGGAAATAACAACAATGAATAATAGATTTTCAAAGACAGTTTGACGTAGACTAGAATAACATCAAACAGCCGCAGACATCAGTGTCCTCGGGAAATAAAAGAGAGATAAAAAATGTCGATTAAAAGCAAATATTGAAATGATCAACAGCTTTAGGAAATTCTATATTTCTAGTGTTGATGCAGTCAATGATACTTTCCCCCAAAACAACACAAAGATCAGTGTGGCTCAATTTAAAGCCACTTTTAAGTTGACTTTCAAAATTTGCAAGTCTGCTGCCCCCTAGTGGCACTTTCCAAAAAGACAATAGGAAACCGAGGGCTCCCCCTCACGCTGCACACAATCACTACTGTCGAACAGAATCCTAAACACGTCTGATATTGTATTTAAAAAGATCGATCAATGATTCAGTGAGAAATCGATCAAAAAATAAAAATAAAAAAACATGTTGAATAATATGAAAACAAATCCAGGAGTAGTTCCACTACTTTGTGTTTACGTTTGTTATCTTACTTACAAACAAACTATCTTTCACCGAGCCAGTAAATCAATAACTAAAGCAATAACTTCTATAAATTACATTTCAAGTTACAGTGTGTAGGATTAAGTGACCCCTAGTGGTCAAAGTTACCCTTTCCTTCCGTGCTTGTACCCATGGCAACCTCAGGGGCAAATATAACAGCCTCATTCTTAATGGAAACATCAATTCACACATTCAGGGGATAACACACCAAGTACAACATAAGTATAGTTACTTCATATTTAATTACTGCCAATAGAAATGGAATTGACTGAATGTAAATCTTACGCACTGGACCTTTAAAGCAACACTAACTTCTGCCGCGCCTCCCCCTCCTCTGAGTTTTGTTTTTAACACAAATCAAAAACATGTTGATGCTGATTTTTCTACATGGGCCTTTTCAACCATCTGCCGCTGCCGTCTGCCATAAAGCGTCCCTCTGTGCTGCAAAACAACACAGCAGATTTCCCTGCGCCGCCAAGCCCAGAGAACACAGCATGGCGACCGGGCATCCTTTCTGTTGCCATGACGCACATAACATCAAAGGTTTTTTTTTCCCCCCAGAATAATCATTTCCCGCATGTCACCCAGGTTTGCGTGTGACCTGGGCGGAGCCTGTGTTTACCTGAGCAGGCGGAGCTCGGCCAGCAGGGTGGGGTTGGTGCTGCCCCTCTCCGGGCTGAGCTGGCAGGCTGAGTCGTGCTCCGTGCGCAGACGTTTGATCTCTGCCAGGATCTCTCTAGGAAACACAAGAGACACAGAGTTCAGCACAGGACAGGGGGCGGAGCCTGTGAGGAGTCGGGGCGTAAACACAAATTACCGCAGGAAGCCACGAGGTGGGTCAATTCCTACACATATATGTGGCATGTAAACACTCATTCTGGAGACTTAAAGGTGCAGTGTGTACGATTTTGGGTCACTTTTGTCACTTCTAAAAAATATTGCAACACAATGACACACATCACCTCTCCCTTCTGAGCATGCAGGAGAACCTGTGGTCGACTTCACTTGTCATTAAAAACATGGCGGCCCCCGTAGAGAGGACCCACCCCCCCTCATGTAAATATACATTAATGGGTTTTCAAAGGTCATGGGAAAAAAAAACATTTAGGCGATTATAAATTGCTTCAAATGTCTACATGTAATTTTTTTATTTTTTATTTTTTTTAGAAGTGACAAAAATGACTGAAGCCTCACACACTGCACCTTTAAAAGTCCACGAGTCCAACCATGAAAAGTCCACCTCCTGGATCTCTACCTGTTTTTCGACTCCAGCTGAGCGATGAGCTCCCTCTTCTGTTTGTTCACGTCGAAGTTGATGCTTCGGTTTGGAATCACCTGAGAAATCACACAACCTGCTGACTCAGCGGCGCACAGACAAATCAGCTGTTTGACTCAGACTGAGAGAAGCTGCTCATGACTTGGTTTGTCAAGAGGCCGGTTTGCGTGTGTGCACACGCAAACCTCAGCAGTCTGAGTGTTTACTTGACGTATTTACATATGAGTAAATAGGGACAACTGAGGTTGTTGTTGTTGTTGTTGACTCACTGCTGAGCTGTCAGTCTCAGCCAGGCGGGACGTGTAGCGGGCGATCAACTTGTGCTCCTCATCTTGTCGGCTGGGGCTGTCCACACTACTGTGACATGGGGGGGGGAGAGAGAGAGAGAGAGACGGGGGGGGGAGAGAGAGAGAGAGAGAGAGAGAGAGAGAGATGGAAGGTATAGGTAGATGGGAAAGAGAACCATCAGATCAGATCTTAATTGATGTGGCTGATGATGATGAGCATGTGGCCCCTAAATGCCCCCTGCTGTTGCGTCCCCGTTCTCTCTCTCTCTCTCTCTCTCTCTCTCTCTCTCTCTCGCTCGCTCGCTCACCGTGGGCTGCTCTGGAGGCGATTCACATACGCAGCGATCAGAGCGTGTTCCTCGTTCATGCGCTGAGCCGTTGCCAAACTGGACAAAGACGTTCAAACATTCAAAGACGTGAATTCTTTATCAATGTAACAAAGACATGAAATTGCAGATTGTGTGATTTTAGGGGAAATGGTCGTTTAAGGGCAAAACATTAATTATACGGTTGAAAAACTGAATATTTCAATTGATTCTGAGAAGGGACACCGCAAACATATAAAACAAAAATACAGTAAAAACAGTATTTACCGTTTGCTGGACTCGGGGGAAGAGGAGGACATCAACATGGCCTCATTGGCGTTTCCAATAGGTCGAGCCGGGCTGCACAAACAAACAAACAAACAAACAAACAAACAAACAGACAAACACTCAACGTGTCACATGTCTGTACAAATGTAAAGTTATAAAGACAACATTTAAACACGGACACACAAAGAGGCACACACTCTAACACACACACCCACGTTCTCACGTGCTACTGTGTGCGCTCATGCAACCGTGGCTTGAACACACACACACACACATACACACACACACAACACACACACAACACACACACACACACACACAGGTCAAAGTTCATCCGAGGCAGAGAAAGGCACAGACAGAGACGTGAATACAAACAGAAACCCGAGAGATAAATGAGATAAACCTTGTGTAAAGTTTGACGGAGCGTTGAACTCACAATGCTGCTGCTGCTGCTGCTGCTGCTGCTGCTGCTGCTGCTTTGTGTTCTGGCCTGAGTAAAAGTCTAGTCGGAGCTTGCAGGGTCTGTAATGACCCGGTCTGTCAGCGCATGTTGGAAAATCAAACAGTCCCGTGAGGGGGCGGAGCTACGGAGGAGGTGGGACTTTTTCTCATTTTATTTATTTTTTTTTATTTCACGGAAGGGATCACAACTGTCTGGGCGACGTGGAGGTTGGCGCTTATACACGAGACCTCCTGTGACGATGAAAGCTGCCGTGTGAAGATTGAAACATTGACAGCACAGCTGCTGTAAAGCTCCTCGCGTGAACTCTGTGTCTTGTTGATGTTTAATGACTGAACAGCGACAGACGGGGGAAAAGCTTTGTGAGTGTTATGAATGTGTTGTCATATCAGGTTTCCTGTGGTGTTTGGTTTTGCTTTGATTACACCTGCACTGATTCAGCATGTATTTAAACATGAAACTCAGAGTACTTGTATCGAGTATAAACGTTTTTAACGGCCTTTTTTTTTAAGACACCTCCCGTTTGTGAGTCCATGTCCCAAGTTTAATACCGTGACTTTGAGTCAGATGTGTGGTTAAAAATTGATTATAAATACTTCAAATTCCATCTCCTTTCAGAAAATGTTGACTTTCAAGACTTTTATTTTGAAACGTTTCAAAATTGACCTGACATGTTCCTTTCATATCCTAGCATTCTGGCAAAACTGACCAAAAGGGATGTTGACGTGATGTCACCAAATCTTATCTGATAATACCAGTTAGACACGTCTGTGGACAATAGTTGTCTAAAATAACAACAGCTAAGATGTATCACTGATAATTGTACCTTCTTATTCTCACCAGATAGAAACAGTGGTTTTTGTTATTGAGATGAAAGTGTGAGTGAGCGCGTGAATGTTAAGAGTCGCATCGTCTTACACAATGTTGGCGAGGTTCAGCGTCCGCTCGGGCTCCTCGGGGTAAATGGGGTGGGGGGGGTCTCGGGCCGACACGCAGCCCAGAGTCCTGCTCAGGGCTCGACCCAACTTCGTCGCAGGTGACTTCTACAAACACACACACACACACACACACACACACACAGAATATGAGATCAACGTTCAGGGACAATGACTTTTACTGCCTTTCCGAGCAGGTTAAAGGTCAAACTGCTTCATTTATAAGTGAACAGACTTTAAACAGTTCCCTAACGTGAGATTAAAAATGAACTTGGTGCATAACTTGCTTTCGGCCAGTGAAGGAGAGATTAAACTTCAGCCTGGAAGCGAAGCCTGTTGGAGACGATGAAATACACAAAGTGTGCCGAGGATGATCAGATTCACTTTGACGGGCAGAAGCAGCACAGAGGAGATTTACTCCTGAAACTTTAATAAGACAAATGATACCGAGTCTGAGCCATGAATTATTCAACCACCATGTTTCCAAATATCAATTCCTGATCTACCCCTCTGGAAATAATCCTCTCCTTCAGACTCCAGCAGCTTGTTAGAGAAATATTACTGTGATTTCTTTTCATATTTGTGTCATTTCCATCCATGTTTTTGGATGAGTTACACGTACGAATAAGTACAAAAATGAAGTAAATGTACTTCGAGTGAGTATTTTGGATTTAATGCACCTTTACTTTTACTCCATGACATCACTGAATTAAATGTAACTAGAATATTATCATTACTACACAACAGCATGTATGAAGAGTAAAGGTTAGGTTAACAATCTATCAAAAATAATGATTCACTTATTAAAAAAATCACTTCATTTTTTTGAAATGTCATACAAGTATTTTTGTCGTAAAAATATAAACAATTACATTAATTAAATCATTTTAAAGCCCTATCTAAGCCTATCTCTCATACACACACACACACACACACACACACACACACACACACACACACAGAGGTGGAGCCCCCTGCTGTGATGTGAAGGGAACTGCGTGATGACTCACCCAGGACGAGTGCTCCTTCATCTGATGCTGGCTGCTGTGTGCGCCGCTGGCATTGCCGCGCCAGAAGCAGTTCTGGCAGAGCTGGTAACCACGGCAACGGAGGCAGCGGTAGCGGAAGCCCATCATGCCGTTGCCACGACAGTAAGAGCACGTCACGGGGTGAGAGACTGAGAGAGAGAGAGAGAGAGAGAGAGAGAGAGAGAGACAACACGTGAGGCTGGACTGTAAGTAAATGCTAAGAGAAAGAAAGGTTGTGTGTGTGTGTGTGTGTGTGTGTGTGTGTGTGTGTGTGTGTGTGTGTGTGTGTGTACCATGCTCCACGTTAGCCAGTCGGTGCATGAGAGGCAGCCAAACGAGACACTGAGGAGGGTTGTTGCTGATGTCCAGGAACATGTTGAGCATCACCCTCTTCTACAAATACGGGATTTTCATGAATTGAGAAACGACAAACACGAATGGACAAATCAGGGCAAATTCACATCATCAAATTTGCAGAGTCAGCTACCTGTTGTGGGAAGCACGAGCGAGCTGATGTGTGTGTGTAGCCAAAGGACGGTCCTTCATGAACAGCAGTCGGTAACTTCAGGGCCTCCCTCAGAAAAGCATCGAATTTGGACAGAACCATCCCACCGATGGAGTCAGAGATCTGAGAGAAGACATCTACACACACACACGCACACACACACACACACACACGTTTATATCCCCATAACATGACCGATAATATGACTCTCCATGAGCAAACAGCAGCACCGGCGCACTTATTCCACCAGGTGGCACATACGAAACATGTAAACATCTACAACATCCTTGAGGCTGAGGTCTTGCACTCACAGCGCAGCTTATCCAGCAGCTTCCCTCCGCACAGGATGGAGAGAATGGCCTTGACGGACAGCACCGTCAGTCTGCTCTCTGCTTCGCTGGAACACACACAAACACAACATCACACATTTGTCTTGAGGTTGAAATCCACCCAGAAGAATTCCACGTTTGCGTCAATGAGTCTCGAGAGCACAACCAAAGTGGGCCCGTCTACTTCCTGTCACGCGAGACGTATAAACGTCCATTCGGTCTAATCGTACACCCTTTAAAAAGCGTCCTTAAATGTCCCAGCGCACTCACAGACTTTGATATTTCATCGTTCGGAGGAACATCACATCATCGGAAAACAACCGAGATCGGCTGACGGTTGAATCTCGGTTTCCATTTATGCAGATCGGCTTAATGAATGAGGGCGTCCGCCTGTGGCGGCGAGTCTGAGCGAGTGGCAATGATGTCAACAAAGAGAGCGCGGCTGCAATTCGACCGACTTCACTTCTTCTGCTGAGCGTCAGCAGTTCCAACTCCAGAGTCGTTCATCAGATGAGCTCAATTTGCCCGGCCACGCTCCTCCAATCAGCCCGTCGGCGCTGGCCCACATTTGATTGGAGGATGATTGTGGTGAAAGAGGTTGGCCGGTTGCAGAGGTGCGAGTGACCACGCCCCCTCCTGCTGACGCGACAAACCGCCTGGCATCGCATGACTGCGCTCTGCGCTCACCTGTCGACCGCAGCCAGGATGAACTCCACCAGGAGGAGGGTGCACTCCTGCGGGTTGATGGTGTGCGTGGTGGGCAGCCGCTTGCCCAGCTGGTTGTACAGGGACATCACCAGGTTCTCCAGTCGGGTGACGGAGATGCCGGCGTTCAGCTCCACGGCGTTCAGCCCCGAGTCCCGCACCGCCTCGATGACGTTGTAGATGTCGATCAGATGCACTGGAGCCGGAAGGGGCGGACGCACACGTTGTTAAAGAAGCACTTCGTTTTATCTCAGGATTGTGTTCATTACGTGATACTATGGTCTGCATGGAAAAGGTGCAGTGTGTAGGGTTTGGTGACATCTACTGGCGAAACTGTAAAGTAGAATAAACCTCGTCGAGAGCAGAGGGGAGAAACTATCATTTCAGTCAGTTATCATTCAAACTTACAGGTGTTGTGTTATGTTTGTCCATTCTGGGCTATTGTAAAAAAATTTTAAAAAAAACATGGCTGCCTCTTATACTCGCCAATAAAAACCTCAGGAATTTCACCTTAGATCTTACACACTGGACTTTATTAGAAATAATAACATCATTCCTATCATCAAAGACCCCATAAAGTGATTGCATGTTTGTTTTTTTTACCTTAAAATGTTCAAAATTGACCTTGAATATAGAAAAATAATAATAATAACAATAATAGTAGTAGTAAGTGCTGGACCAGCCACCTCTTTTTCACCACTAGAGTGAGTCATGAGGCTTTTAAGCTCTCTCATCTATCAGCCATCGGTGTATGTGGATTATACTCCATCAACATTGATTACTATCAAAATTAGTAATCCCCCCCCACACACACCCCAATCTGAAGATGACAGCACTAAAACACTGAATCATGTGTGAAGTTCAGCAGCACTGACTCACGGTTGCATCTCTTCTGTATAAACCGGAGCTTGCAGGCGGTTCGATATGTGGAGAGACAAATGGCGTCGAGGTTCTGCTCCGCTGAGGAGGAGGAGGAGGAGGAGGAGGAGAACGTGATGTTTTACAAATGTAAACATCAGAGACTGCATTCAGACATAAACAAAAATGGCTGCAAGGGACGCAAAGGGAGAAGTCCCTCCTGTGTGTCGCAGCATCACATCACATCACATCACACGAGGTCAGGTCAGGCCAGCAGGGGTCACTGTACTCACCCAGCTCCAGGAAGATCTGCGCCCCCCTCCCTCTGTCTCTCTCAGCCCCCTCCTCCATCACCATCCTGCACAACCAAGCACAGCACAAGGTGAACACTCTCCCAGCCGTGAACAGAATGTCAACATCCAGACACAGTTTTTGTTATTTGTGTCGACGGAAGGAAGCCCCCGTAAATAACTGATGCAATAAAGCGAGAAACGCTGCAATCGCCGTGCTTTGTTGAAAGGTGGAATGGTGCGTGGATGTACGCGAGGACAGTGAGAGTGTGAGTCGACCGCAGCTTCAAGACAAAGTCAGTAAACGCTCCGTCACGCGGTGAAACCATTTGTTTTGTCCTTTCGACAACAGGTGATCACTTTATGGCAAACACCATACGGATGATAATGGATGATAAAGCCGGTGATGTATCCGATGGCTTCAGATCACAGGTAAGAGTGGGTGTGTCCTCGAGCTCCCTCTGTCAGGCTCCACCCCCTGTAGCTCCAAATATGGTGGCATATGGTTTCAAAGGCCTAGAGACACCAAACTCCAGGCTTTACAAGCAAACAATATTCTGGATTTGGCTAAAGCATTTTATTTGAACAAAAATAGATACATTTACATTTTCAATATTTATTTGATGGCGGTTATTTAAGCAAGGTTTAGAGTGAGGATGTCAAATAAATATATATAATGGTTTCAAATAACGGGTATCAGACATATCATCTTCCCAAAAAGCAAAAAATATAGATATTTTCATTCCTTTAAAAAGACATAAACAGATGTGTAAGGTCACATGGGGTTTTCAGGTTGAGTTTCAGCTCACTGACGTAGTTTCTCCACTTGTTGTGGGACTGAATGAACATTGTTTGGCGTTGACGCGCGCGTTTCCTTATTGGTCTACAGAAGGAAACGCAGTGAACAATGACAACAAAGTGCTTCTTCACAATGTTCATTTGACATGGATGTAAAAAGTAAAAAATGGAAAAGTATGAAGTAATGACAAAGTGCTGGCTGTCTATTTTTACAGCATGAATACCAACAGACACACACCCATTCAAACGTCATGGGACAGGGCCTGAGAGAGAGAGAGAGAGAGAGAGAGAGAGAGAGAGAGAGAGAGAGAGAGAAGAGGGACAGAGAGAGAGAGAGAGAGAGAGAGAGAGAGAGAGAGAGAGAGAGAGAGTCAAATTCATGGCCACCGGAGGATGAGAGCTGGGTAAATAAACACATTAATGAGAGCAGCTGATGTAATCTGATCTGCAGGCTGGCATTTAGACCATGACAGAGGAAAGAGCGAGAGGGGGGAGGGGGGGAGAATAAGAAAGAAAGAAAGAAAGAAAGAAAGAAAGAAAGAAAGAGAGAGAGAGAAAAAAAGACAGAGCTGTCAACCCCACCTCCCGTCAGGTGACACGCAGAGGGAGCAGAGGATAACGGTCGCCATGGCAACAGTTATACTACACCACCAAACTGAGAGACACGCACGCAAATATTTGCATTCCTCGTACAAATGTGGTGACAGGCCTGCCCCCAGCACACACACACACACACACACACACACACACACACACACATACTTATACCCCCCCCACACACACACACACACATTAACACACACACGCACAGACACACACACATTCCAGAGAGGATTTCAAAGCTTCCCAGGAGACTTCATGCTTCATCCAAACAAAAGGACTCCTCTTTTCAGTCACTTTCACACACTGCCAAAAACACACACACACGCACACACACACACAACCCAAATCCAACACACACACACACACACACAGCTGTTGTCTTTTCAACACACTCTCCACTCCGCTGTCGTCAAGTGCAAGTGTAACAGCGACGGTGTGTCCTTGGGGGAGACACCGCAACTCTGCACGGAGACTGTGTCATGTGACTGAGATGCAGTCTATCAAATTCATATCAACCATTTCACCTGCAGTTCGCAGGGTGGCCACTTGAGGCAGGTTCCAGAGGCGGGTCAATCCTCATAGACGCCCATGTTAAAAAGGGTTCAACTTTAGAGGTGAATGAAACCTGCTGCCAACTACAGTTGTGGTCTCTGAGACTGTGCATGATTAAGGGGGCGTGGCCTCTTGAGTGACAGCAGGGACGGCCTGTCACGCACGCACAGAGGATGCCGCCACAGCGCCATGGATGGGCCCACACCCAGCTCTTCCTGTGCTCCGCCTCTTTGCCCATTTGTGGATGAACCAGGAAGTAGGGGGAGTTAGAGCGTCGGCAAGATGGCCGACGAGTGAACCGCCCACGACGAGCCTCATGAGCGCTCTGCGGTAACCTATGGGTGACGTCACATGCTCCATCTTTATATACGGTCGATGAATTATTATTATTATTATCAATTCAAATAACAGTAATAATAATAATAATAATAATAATAATGATAATAACAATAACCATCATCTCGTTTTATTCCGGCTTCAGAAAGCAAAGGGACTCAGGTTCCAGAAACATTAGGTTCCCGCTTGTTTATATTTCTTTTGTGGCAGTTGTGGTTCAAAAGACGGAGCGGGAGGTCCACAAGTCACAGGTTCGATCCTGCGGCTCCTTTAATCTCATTCAAATTCACCTCACCTGAACCAAATAAGGGCACGTGGCCACTTCCAAAAGTCTTCCCTCACTCACCAGTAACAGCTCTGGACTCCCATGGTTGGTGGATTGTTATTTCCGGCCTGCTGGCCTTGGTGATAACTACACCCTGTCTGTCTGTATATCTGTGTGTGTGTGTGTGTGTGTGTGTGTGTGTGTGTGTGTGTGTGTGTGTGTGTGTGTGTGTGTGTGTGTGTGTGTGTGTGTGTGTGTGTGTGGCTGCATATAGCTGACACGGAGGAGCATTTGCAGAATGAGGTTTGCTTCTTATTTTAACTTTTACAGCTTAAAGTCATCACAGATATAATTATCCTTCCCGTAATGAACCCTGTGTGTCAGAGGGCAGGAGCAGCGGCTGGAGTTCAATATTATTAGCATCAGATATTTTTTTTTTTTTTTTTTAAACAGTTTTGGCATGGATCTGATTGGATGAAAGAACTGTTTAGCACTTTAGTCAACAGATCATTTTTTGGCGTTTACTTCAATTCCTTAAGAAATAAATATTAATCTTGACCAAAGACGGGATTATTAGGCTGATTAATATCAATGAATTTGTGCCATTTGGAACAAGTGCTTCGATCTAATGGGAGTTTATGTCCAAACTATCTTCACTTTAAGATCTTCAACGTGTCTTTTTTCAGACTAATAATAAAAAAATCATTCTGAAGTTATTAGAATGTCGATTTATATATTTGGTGATTATACACTCATTAAATTATTTTAATTTCATTCAAGCCAGCAGATGAATGTTGCCTGGATCCGAAACACTCTGTACCTCTAATATTGACAGAGAGCAGAAAGGTGCTATTTGACTTCTTGCTGCTTCTGTTTGTTCTGTAGGTGATGACAGGAAATGTGTTTGATGTTCTGACTGTAAGGACAAAGCCAAACACGTGAAAAAAATCTGAAAAATGAAAATGTATCTTTGTACCATTTTAATATTTGAACTTTGTGTTTATTGTCTTTACTGCAGCGACTCATCGTGGAGAGAGAGAGAGAGAGAGAGAGAGAGAGAGAGAGAGAGAGAGAGAGAGACAGCTGACTGTGTGTGTGTGTGTGTGTGTGTCCGTTGTGCGTTTGTGTGGGTGGTTCTGCACACTGCTGTTGCACCATGGTGTTTTATTGTGGTTGACATTTGCTGAGCTTTATGGAAACAAACACACACACACACACATACACACACACACACACACACAAAGACAGTTAATTTCTCTAAATTAAGTATTAAGGAGAACAAGAGGGTGTCCCTTATTGTGCGTGTGTGTGTGTGTGTGTGTGTGCGTGTGTGTGTGTGTGTGTGTGTGTGTGTGTGTGTGTGTGTGTGTGTGTGTGTGTGTGGCCATACCTCTCTGTGTCAGGGGGTCACACAGGACAGAGGAGCTTGGATAAAGGACGTCTGACAGAGACACAGGGGGAAGAGAAAAGTCTTTTCAGTCTCTGAACAATGACTTTGTCAAAAGATCTTTAAGGGACAGCAGAGGAGGAGACACACACACACACACACACACTCTCTTGATAATAAGACCGTCCTAAACACATCTAAATCTAATTTAATGTTCCATTTCTATCTCAAAATGTCTCAAAATGTAAAATAAACAGACTACATTTACTTGTAGTCCACGAACACAACCGTGACTTTGTGTTTCACAAAAACTGTTCAATTTAACATCAACAAACTGCAGAAAATATATATTATATTTCATGATGCTGTTATTGACTCGGCGCTGATGTCCACATGCAGCTAATAAGAATATCATGTTCCTCTGCT
>JAFBJT010112158.1:0-12549 GCA_016785325.1 Chascanopsetta lugubris | reverse complement strand
AGGGATCAGACCTGCAGTGAGGGATCAGACCTGCAGTGAGGGATCAGACCTGTAGTGTGTGCTGTTCCCACCGGCTCTGACGTGTTCCCCACATGTGGAGGAGGAACAGGTGGACGTTGATCCGTCGGCCGAAGCGATGACACATCATGCATGTGCTGCATCATCGTGTTTTCATGGGCCCGGTGGTCCTGTGGACGTCCAGCTCCAGAGGAGCAGGAGGGGTGTGTGAGACCACACACACACATACACACACACACACACACACACACACACACACTGACGTGACAGTGGGAGCAGAGCGGAGTTTGTCTCCTTCGGGGAACCATCATCATGCAGGGAGCTGACGTGCTGCTGCTGCTGAGCTGCTGTGTGAGTCTCCTTCTGTCCTTTGTCTCTGAAATGCTGAGTCAGGTCAACGATCACTGAAGCAACTTCTCTGTCTGCAGAGCTTTGGAGTCACAGATGTGGCTCTGGATGTGGCAACTTTAAATTGAAGATTTTGGCAGAAATGCTTAGTGTAGTATTTCCTGATTAAGATTTTGAAGAAAAAAAACCCACATCAGAGAGTTACGTTGATAATTCCGAAGTATTATCTTCGTTTATATTTTGAGATCTTGCTCCTTAGAATAAAGGTATGTCATCTCCTAACTCTGCAAATCACATTTGCAGTCAACTCGCTTGACTTCTGCAGTGATTCAGGGTGTTTCAGCTGTTCTGTGCAATTTTATCTTCATGTGTGTTTGTACCTTCAACAAGTAAACAAGATGAAATGGGCACTGATTCTGTTTTCACTGTCAGAGTAAGTACATTATTCTATTTGAATGGTGACACTGAAGACGGTCTCGGTGTGAGACCTGACAACAACACACTCCTTTCAAAGCTGCGTTCAGGGTGGACAGCAGACTCACTGTTGCATATCGGCTGTATATCATGTCTGGTTTGTCCAGATACAGTTTGTTCTGTTTTCTCCTCCAAGTCTTTACCCTATATTTTTTTTCTGGAGGAAAAATAGTTAAAAACAATAAATGTATTTATTCTTAAAATTCTTCGAGCAAATGCATCATAGTTTTACATTTTCAGAATAGACAAACCTCTGCATCTTATAAATTGTCTTTGACTTTGATGCCCTCTAGTGGCCTGCTGAACAGAAATGGCTGTGTGTGTGTGTGTGTGTGTGTGTGTGTGTGTGTGTGTGTGCGTGTGTGTGTGTGTGTGTGTGTGTGTGTGTGTGTGTGTGTGACACCATCCAGCAGATGATCTTTGTTTTGGGAGATCCTGCAACAGATGAGCAACAATGTCAGCTTTACAACAACACATGTTCAACAATGACAGACACACAGGTACAAACTATACGACTTGTCTTATTGATGTTATTGTTGACAGTTTCTTGTTTCCTTTTCCTTTTTCTTTCTTTTTTCTCATTGTTACGTATTTCTGCAAATGTACTGTATGGTCCCCCATAATAAGCTGCATGTCCACAGTATTGGACAATTCTATTAAGTGTAAGGACCCGTTTTGATTCCTTGAGGCTGTTTCTATTTACATATCTCTTCCTGTACCGCACAGGATGTTTGAATCAAACACTCTCAAATGTGACTCTCCGCTATGATTGAAACCATGGTGATTTTCTTTATTTTGGAAATCGTTCCCAGGACGTCGAGGCAAAATATGAGACGACTTCTGACCCGAGGGTCGGGGAGACATCCGGACCAGACGAGTCACACACGGACACCGAGGTGAGGACTGCGCCGGGCCCGGGGGTCGGCACGTCGTCCCCGCAGACTGACCCAAACGCGGCGGGTGGAGCGGCAGCAAAGAGCCAGACCACCGAGGACACCGCAGAACCCGCCACAGCGACCGTGAGCGGAGGGGGAGTCGGGGGCGGAGCCGAGGAGTCGCAGAGCGGACGCGCCGAGGGGAGCGCAATGACCGATCAGCCGTCCGGTGACGACATCACGAGTCATCGCACGTCCGTGTCGGAGCGCGTTGAGACGTCCATTTCGAGTCCCAGCGTCCAGCCCGAGAGCCCCACGGCTCCCGGAGTCACAGCGGCCTCCACAGTTGGAGGCGCGGAGCCTGCGGACAGATCAGGCTCCGCCGCGGAACCCGGGTTCGGCGCCTCCACCGTGGAATCCTCATCGGACGGAGGGACGATGGAGGCCGAACAGGAGGAGGCGCCAGAGGCGATGGCGCCTCCGCTCTCTCCCTCTCCTCAGGTCGACACGGCGGCAGAGGGAGGCGTGTCGGGGGGTGTGTCTCCACCTGGCGCAGATCCACACCTGAATGTGTCGCTTCCCACGCAACAGAGCAGAGACACGTCGGGTCCCGACGAGGCGGAGGGAGGGGGAAATGGAAGCACGTCACCAGAAGTGCGACATGACTTGGATAAAGAGGAGGAAGGAGATTGTGGGGAAGAGGGAAAAGTGAATCTCAAGACCTCCCATACTGGAGAGGGAGGAGTCATTGTCCAGTCAGCGACCGCGTCACCACAGCAAACTGGTGAAGCGGCCAATCAGCAGCCGGCAGCCCCGGTCAGAGGCCTGAGAGGTCAAAGGGTAAGGCCTTGTTTATGTTTACCTGCATGTGTCGTTACATATCTGTTGCTTTAATGCATTGGGTGTCCATTTGTAAACAAATGGATTATGAAGAATGTTCCATCATTCTTTTTCTAATTGGTGTTTTGGAGGAAGTTTTTAAGAGAGTTTAATTTGAGCGCCCCATCATTGTCTCCCTCTGCTGGCAAAAGGGTGGAACTGTACCTGAATTGTAAAATCCACCTTTGTTTGCTCAGATTTGTATCATTTTTATCTGTGATCTCATTTTTTTAAATAAACTTTCTTTTCTATATTTGCACACAAAAAAAGAGAGGACACAGCCATACATGTTTTATTTTAATGCAGGTGAATATGATATATGTATACACTCATCCAATTCGAATATTAGAGTATAATGAATAATTGGGGTTGTCCATGATTTTGTTGTTGTTTGTTGTTGGTGTTGATTTTATTGTTTATCTTTTGTATTCATTCATATCTTTTCTTCATCCATCCTCACTCTCTGTCTGCAGGGATTGCGAGGTCCACCTGGACTACCGGGACGAAAGGGAGACAAAGTGCGTTTCCAGTTCTTTCTTCTTGTTCTTTATCAAATAACTCAGTCACATGGCACTTTTGCTAATAATTTTTTTCAATACTTACCGACTCTGCCGTTGTTTGCTGCTTTTATGGCCGATGTATCCTAATAGAGCCAGACTTAAAGGTGCAGTGTGTAAGATTTGGGTCATTTTTGTCACTTCTAGAAATATTACAAACCATTTATACACTGACATCTTCATGAATTCAGAATCAGCTAAACGTTTGATTTTTTTCCATTATCCTAAAATGAGCCCATTAATGTATATTTACATGGCGGGGGGGGG
Source organism: Chascanopsetta lugubris (assembly GCA_016785325.1). Taxonomy (NCBI): domain Eukaryota; kingdom Metazoa; phylum Chordata; class Actinopteri; order Pleuronectiformes; family Bothidae; genus Chascanopsetta; species Chascanopsetta lugubris. The sequence goes on along the minus strand of JAFBJT010112158.1, from coordinate 9,131 downwards.
GGGGGGGGGGGGGGGGGGGGGGGGGGGGGGTCCTCTCTACGTCTACGTCAACATCTTCTAGAGTCTTACTGACAACTGAAGTCAACCATAGGTTCTCCTGTAGGCTCATGAGGGTGAGGGTGAGATGATGGATACAACATGCAACTTCACCTCTAGATGCCACCAAATGTTACACACTGCACCTTTAACTCTTTTTTATCATCACAGATGAAATGGAGGGTGTAAATCGACTGACACACGTTGAGTGGAACTGTATGAAGACTCGATAATGAATGCGATTTGTTCCCCTTGGCCCACGTTGCTTGGATGTTTGCAGTTGTTTCTAGAAATGTCTTTGGGCCGAGGAAATGGATTGAAAACACGAGGGTCTGTTTCTCTGAATAATGTGGTAACATCTCTCCAGGCTTTGATTTGTGTGTAACTGACCTTAAAACATCTCTGTTGTTGGTCAGACCTGTGGTCTGCGGCCTGGGCTCTGATCCCACATCAGACTGATGATGATGATGATGATGATGATGATGATGATGATGATGATGATGATGATGATGATGATGATCACCCTGTTTCCCCCCTCAGGGGTATCGGGGCGTGATGGGTCGGACCGGGCGCACAGGATACAGAGGTCCCATGGGTCCTCCTGGGATGCCGGCCATTGTTGTCTTTAAAACCTCTGAAGAAGAATGGGAGGCGTTCAAGGTGAAGTGGTGAAGTTCCACCATGAAGCAGACTCACACAGCTTCTGTATATACATATATATATATATATATATATATATATAGTGGGAAGATGAGGACTTCACGAGACACAGGTGCAGGCAGTTGGAGAGGGAGGAGCTAATCAAACCGGAGGGAAACATGACAGGAGCTGAAAAACGCAGAGAACACAGAGCAAGTAGGAGAACCTGTGGTCGACTTCAGCTGTCATTAAAACTCAAAAGATGTTTAGTATGTCCACTCTGGGCTACTGTAAAAACATGGCGGCCCCTGTAGAGAGGACCCGCTCCTCATGTAAATATACATAAATGGGCTCATTTAAGGGTGATGGAAAAACAAAACAGTAAGTTGACTATAAATTCATGAAAATGTCAGTATGTACGGTAATTGTTTTGGAATATTTTTAGAGGTGACAAAAATGACCAAAATCGTACGCTCAGCACCTTTAAGTCAGTATAGATCCACTGCATTGTTAATGCATAAATCTATTTCTATATGTATTTTATTATGTCTTTATACATATTTACAATAATAAACAAATTAAGGTTTATTTGAGCACTTTTTGCAACTTCATCAGTTTAGAAGTATATCTTTTTTCAGCTACCTTTATCTCTTTTGGCAACATGTGCTGCGCACACATCATTGTTGTTCAATTCTATTATTTACAGTGAAGGTGTGTGTTTGTGTTGTTTCTTTGCAGAAAAAGAAGTTTTACAAAAAGCTGGTGTCCTCCTGGCCGGTTAGTTGATCTCCCTGAGGTTACACTTTGTTGGTTTTACTGTTCTGATTGTGATAAAGTATAACAACATGTTTGAATTAATACATTATACATTGTGTTTTTGTCTTCTCAGAAAGTCAAGGGCCCTCCGGGGACCATAGGACCCCCTGGAGATGCAGGACCAATTGTAAGTTGACAAAAAGAAGAAGTAAAAAAATATATATATATTTATACATATATATATATTTTAGAGGTGAACGTCATCATACCATGATGATGTGGAACACAAAACTTTGTAAAAAAGACTCAGTGGTTGATTTCAGGGACCACCTGGAATTACAGGGAAACAAGGGCCAAGGGGAGTTGGAGGGAGCATCGTAAGTATCTGTTATTTTAATTTTGTTGACAATGAGACTTTGAGTGTTTGGTTCTATTTGAAAAATGAGGTGATTTGAACTATTACCACTTCACTCTGAGTTTATTTACATCACCACAAGTCTCAAACATCTAAGACAGGGGTGTCAAACATAAGGCCCGTGGGCCAAAACCAGCCCGACGGAGGGTCCAGTCTGACCTTAAGGTGACTTTGTAAAGTGCAAAGGTGCATTAAATGTGAACATTTTCAGAATGCACTTGCACTTTTTTGCACTAAAACAAAGGGTATACATTTTAGTTGACATTGTTTACAGGTCATTATGCTATGATTGTACTCTTGAGATCAAGGTGTGGCGGATGTGGCCCCTGAACTAACATGAGTTGGACACCCCTGATCTAAGACGTGTGTTGTGCTTGAACGTCCAGTGTGATGGTGACATCTAGTGGTGAGGTTGCATGTTGTATCCATCACCTTATCCTTTACCCTCCTGAGCATGCAGGAGAACCTATGGTAGTTGTCATTAAAACTCAGAAGATGTTTAGTACGTCCACTCTGGGCTACTGTAAAAACATGGTGGCCCTCGTAAAGAGGACCCACTCCTCAGGTAAATATACATTAAAGGGCCCATTGAAGGGTAATGGGAACAAAAAATAGATTAAGATGATCATGGAAATGTCAGTATGTCATTGTTTTGCCAGACTCTTCCTCTAAATAGAAGTGACAAAAATGAGAGAAATCTTACACAATGCACCTTTAGTAGGCCTCTACTCCAACATATTACATGTTTGTATTATCCTCCAGGGGAGTCGTGGACCACAAGGTCCGCCAGGGCCCCAGGGCCAGCCCGGAAGAGATGGGAGCCCAGGAAAGGATGGTGAACCAGGCCCTCAAGGCTTACCTGGAGAACAGGTAAATTCAATGAGAGTGAGGTTCACTGTGTATATCTATCTGACTACTCTCAGGATGCAGTTGTGTCCAACTTGATGAATTCATTCTGACCCCTGCAGGGTCCTGAAGGCTACAGGGGAGAGGAGGGCAGTAAAGGGGAGCTGGGTGAGTGGGTAAGAGTGTTGCCTGGACTTCTAATGTTATGGGGATTCTTTCGATTTTAGCTTGTCTCTGTGTCTTTGCCTTAATGCCTCACGCTACATAACGTTTAGACGTTTATGCAAATCAGATTTTCTGCTTCTAGGGTTATACGGGAGAAGCCGGGCCCCAAGGAGACAGAGGAAAACCAGGAGAAAAGGTCAAAATCTAAAGTCTCAAACATGCCCGGTGAGTGTTGGACAACGATGGCTGAAACATTTCATTGTCTCTTTGTCTCACAGGGAAATAAAGGAGTCCGCGGCCTTGTTGGCATCCCTGGTTACATGGTAAACACAAATGATTTCACTATTTAATTAAGGCCCAGCTTGGTGGTCATGACATCGCCATGTTTATATCGATGGACTGATGAGTGACTCTGCATTTAACCACCTGAATTGTGTTTACAGGGAATCCCGGGATCCAGGGGTCCCCCTGGTTTTCTAGGACCAAGAGGAGCTCAAGTCAGTAGTGTTATGCAGACTCGGTGATGGTTACCCATGGCAACGGGAGTGAAATCACAGTACATGTAAACACTGTACATTTGATGAAGCCCCTGTTTTGATTGTTTTCAGGGTGACGTTGGAGCTCAAGGCTTCAGTGGATCACCAGGTCCACCTGTAAGTTAAAGAGACGTGACAACCAATCCAATACTATTTGAATGAAAATATTATAGCTGCAGACAGCATCCATTCATCTGTGTCATCCTCAGGGCAAAATAGGCTCCAGAGGACTAAGAGGTGTCGCAGGAGTAAATGGACCACCGGTATGTAAACAAACCAGTCCACCATATTATTGTCAGGCTCAATCACCGGGAGGGGAGGGGGGGGGGTTAGTAGATCTGGCAAGGACACATGGGTTAAATGGGGGGGCGGGGGGGGGGGGGGGGGACTGGAGGACACAGAGAACAGAGGGTGAGCAAAATAAAACAGGAAGTGACACAAATCATAACCAACCAAGAGTTATAACATGTCATCAAGCAGTATTTGTTCTACTGTCTGTGTTTTTGTCAGGGTCATCAGGGTGCAGTGGGAGCCAGAGGAGCAGCTGGAGCACAGGTGCACATGAAATAATTGACCCTTGATATTACTACTAATGATGATAACAACAACAACAATAATAGTTATTGTTATTATTATTATTATTATTATTATTAGTAGTAGTAGTAGTAGTAGTAGTAGTATTGATGTTGTTGTTATTGTTATTGTTATTATTATTATTATTATTATTATTATTATTATTATTATTATTATTATCATTATTATTATTATTATTATTATTATTATTATTATTATTATTATTATTATCATTATTATTATAAATATATGACATATCTTGTTGTTTCAGGGAGAACCAGGTCCTGGTGGCATGATTGGATTACCTGGTGTCCGTGGTCCTCAGGTACAAGTGTAGCAAGACATGTGTCTGACATATATCATGTTATACCATTAAAGGTTGATTATGTAGGATTTAGATGAAATTATTACCATTTCTATCAGCAGAAATAGAATATGAAAGGTTTTCCCTCCATCAATGTTGCACCTCCATGTTTCCATTGTAGCCCAGAATGGACTAAGCTACATCATGTAGCTTCATCTACTAATCACTTATTTCAACATGAGATAATGATAAACATATATGAATGAATAAACAGGAGACCTACATAACTTTGAGTGTTTTGCTAGAAAATATGAATTATTCATTGTTCTGAAGTGAAATACATGACCTCTTGGATTTTTCTTCTCAGGGAAACCCAGGACCAGATGGGCCCCCAGGTCCTAAAGGAGATCCTGTGAGTGCTCAATTTTAAATACTTTTGAAATGTATACAGGATTGTCCTTTCAAAATAAAATGAATAAATAAATAAAAGTAGAAAGAAAATGGATATAGACTAAATGGACAGTAACCTTTATCCCCTTCAATGAGCTTCATAAGCCATTTGCCTGCAGAGGCACTGCTCTTTGTCTGTTTCAACTCATCTTCTTTGTGTTTTGCTCTGTGTGGGATGTTTCCTTGTGGTCACACTAGTTTGCAAAATTATCTCAAATCATCTATACACAAAAACGAGTGTTCCTCTCGTGTAGCTTGCTATTTACATTGTGTTTTCGCCAAGTCTTACTGGCATTGTTGGGCAGCAGGGGAGGGGTCAACCGAGAAACCATGCGTTACATGCCTTTAAAGCAGCGCTGGGCTGCTGGTCTTATTCCTCCCTTTGCCTTCTGTGTGTCCAGGGTGATTCAGGAGATGAAGGAGACATCGGAGAACCTGGGCCGGAAGGACTTTATGTGAGACGATGAGTACAAACGTTTCACAGAGCTCAGACGTGATCACTTTGTCACATGGTTCATGGTTTGTCTTTGACATCACAGGGAGCCAATGGGAATCCAGGAAAGCCTGGACCCTCAGGTGATCCCGTAAGATTACTTCAAGCAATTTCAATATTGACTGCATCTGAACATTTTCATGAATAATCCATTGCCATTTTAACGACCTTTACCATTTAACTGCCGTAGCTGTTGAGGTTACTCACTACTGCACACGTTTCTCCACCAGGGGGCCAAAGCTAAGCGCGGAGATAAGGGCAGCTCTGGGCTTCGAGGGGACATGGTAAGCGTGATCATTCATTTCAGTCTGTTCAGTTCACTGTCGGCCTGTTTACCACAACAGTGTCCCTTGTCATGCCATGTGTGTACACAGGGGCCTCCTGGGCCTCCAGGTAAATGGGGATTAAGAGGACGGCGAGGCCCGATGGGGTTAGAGGGGCCTATGGGGCCCACAGGGCCACCTGGTCCTCCTGGTTCCAATGTAAGTAGATTTAATTTAATGGTGCAGTATGTAAGATTTGGTGACATCTAGAGGTGAAGTTGCGAGTTGCCTCACCCTCACCATGTTCTCTGAAGATGCAGGAGAACCTATGGTAGACTTCGGTTGTCATCGAAACTCAAAAGATGTTCTAGTATGTCCACTCTGGGCAACTGTAAAAACATGGCGGCCCCCGTAGAGAGGACCTGCCCCTCATGTTAATATTCATTAAAAGGCTCATTTAAAGGTGATGGAAAACATAAAACATTTAAAATATTATGAACTCCTGAAAATGTCATCATGTAATTGTTTTGTAATATGTTTTAGAAGGGACAAAGATGACCAAAATCTTACACACTGCACCTTTAATGAAATGGAGCTAAGATGATGACGCATCGCTGATAGTTGTGTATAGACCCATACTGTATATACCCATATCATTACTTCAGGGGTATGATGGCATCATAGGGGAGCCAGGGAAGCAGGGAAGAGATGGACCAAAGGTGGGTTTGAGTCATGACTGGATTTGATTGACTTTGTGCGACTGAAAATATACTAAAGTCTGCGTTTATAGGGAGACCGAGGGCCAACTGGTAGTCAAGGGGCCAACGGCCCCCGAGGTGACAAGGTGGGTACAAGTGAGGACTGTGAAAGAGTTAAAGGTGCAGTGTATAAGATTTGGTAACATCGATAAGTGCTGCATGTTGTATCCATCACCTCACCCTCCCCTTGTGAACATGCAGGAGAACCCATGTGGCCCTCGGTTGTCATTATAGCTCAAACCATGTTTAGTGCATCCTATTGGGCTAATGTGAAAACATGGCGGCCCCCATAGGAAGGACCCTCTCCCGGTGTAAACATACATTAAAGGGCACATATTATGGTTGTGTAAGAAGCGAGTCATACATCGAGGTGATTATACATTTAGGAAAATGTCTGCATATCATGGTTTTCTAATGATAGTGATAATTCAATTGATTGTAAAGATTATGTCATTTGCATGTGCATGAAAACAATATCCATGAGAAAATGATATATCTTTACTTTTTTTTAGATATCACTTCATCTTCATCTGTTTAGCTCTAAATTGTAACAACTCAATGCGTCTTAAAGGTGCAGTGTGTCAGATTTCAGTTAATTTTTCTCACTTCCATCTCGTGAAATAGAATTACAAAAACAATTATATACTGACATTTTTACGAATACATAATCACCCCCAGTGTATGATTTGCTCTTAGATAACTCCATAACGAGCCCTTCAATGCATATATACACCAGGAGCAGGTCCACCCCATGGGGGCCGCCATGTTTTTAAATTGGCTCAGAGTGGATGCATTTCACATCTTTTGTGCTTTAATGACAACTGAAGTCTACTACAGGTTTTCCTGCGCGTTCAGAAGGGTGAGGGTGAGGTGATGGATACAGTATGCAACTTCACCAGAAGATGTCACCGAATCGTACACACTGCGCCTTTAATGTTAAAACCCTACAAATGACAGAGAATCATGACAATGCCCTGATCGATAACTATCTTCATGTTTCCCGGTTGAAGGGTCGGAAAGGTCGAGCTGGATTTTCCGGGTTGCCAGGTCCTTTTGTGAGTATGAGTCAGTTCCGAATATATTTACGCTGATCGACACTATTGACAGTGATGTTGTTGTGCCGCGTGCTTACAGGGGGAGATGGGACAATCTGGAGAGCGGGGACGTGAAGGAGAACCCGGTATTAAGGTTCTTATGTGGTGGCATTTCTTGTTCTTGTCTTTTTGTGACCGCTGTGCTCAGATCTGATTATTAGCAGGTAGATCCACCATGTTCTCACAGACATGTTAATAGAATGTGGAAACCTTGCGCAGGGAAAAGCTGGAGCCCCAGGAGAGGTTGGACCTAAAGGCCAGAAGGTGATCACACAGATTCATACGACACATACCACAGAACATTATGGGATAGATGTGATGACAAGTTCAGTCAGGTGAGAATCATGCTGACAAGACATTCCTCTGAGGGGGGTCTGGATAGTGGTGGTGGTTGTGGGTCCTATAGTGTCACTATCATAGGGCCATAGACTGTATATAAAGATGGACGAGGCGTCCGTGATGTCACCCGTTGGTGTCTGCTTTTGAAGCGAATTGTGGGCGAGTCACTCGCCGCCATCTTGCCGAAGCCTAATTTAGAGGAGAGTTCACAATCGGGCAAAGAGGCAGAACACGCACAGAGCTGTGGGTGGGCCCATGGCGCTGCCGCGTCACCCATAGTACTTGCCAGCTCAGCCCAGCTGTCTGTCAAGAGGCCACGCCCCCAAATATGTGGAACTTCAAACGTTGAGAAAATAAAAAACGAGCAAATTAGAAAAGAAATCACCCCCGGTACAGTTGTCACCGTAACACATGTGACTGATGGAGATCAAAATTATAGTTTGTTCCAGACTTTAAACACGTTTCATTCACCTCTAAAGTCGATCATTTTAACATGGGAGTCTATGGGGATTGGCTCCCTTTTGGAGTCAGCCCCCAGTGGCCACCCTATGAACTGCGAGGTTTTTTCACTTCCTTTTGTGCCTCATCCGTCTTCACTGGAGGTTTCCCCCTGGGTTTAAACTCGGGAGACGGGAGCAGAGGTTGGAGGACAGACTAGATCTAAACTTGGCTGGATTAGATTGAGGCAGAATCAGATTAAGATGAATCAGATGATAAGTGAAAGTCATCCGGACTGAATTTCACTCCACACTGCATTTCAACTCACCACAAGAGGAACATCATCAGAAGTACTTTGCCACGAAGATCGTTATCATGTCATCCGTGTTCCATCTCAGGGTTTTCAAGGTCACGTGGGGAACAGGGGTCAGGGTGGAGCTGTCGGAGCCCCGGTGAGACAAAGCTCTTACTCATAAACCACCGATATACTTTATTAAAAATGTATTTCTATCTAAACACATGTTCCAGCCATTCAGTTCCAACACGGAGATATGGGACAATAATGACAGTGAGGCATCTTTCTTCTAGGGTCCTATTGGTGCAAGTGGGGAAAACGGGAATCCTGGAAGTCCAGGACCAAAGGTTGGTTTTTAATTCGACAGTCACGAATTAAAAAAAAAAAATGTTTACCTGCTGACCTGACCTCACTGTCCATCTCAGGGTTTACCTGGAAAGACAGGAACAGCTGGCCTCCAGGGACCTGTAGGACAGAGCGTGAGTGATACGTTATCTTTGAAGTGACAGCTCCCGACAGTCAGTTCTCTATGTGAGAAATCACTGAAATCATAGATGATCTGCCGATGTCATTCCAAAGGGTGACGCTGGCAGCAGAGGGGTGAAGGGGGCGCCAGGAGAGCCAGGGGAGAGGGTTAGTTACAAACCGTTATCACATGATTCTCAGAATCTAATACTGCAAATTAAAAAAAAAAAAAAAAAAAGGTTTTAATTAAATATTATGTAGTATCT
>JAFBJT010112157.1:0-27974 GCA_016785325.1 Chascanopsetta lugubris | reverse complement strand
CGAATGCACCTTCCCTTCCCCTATACATGCTGAGTGCTGCTGCAGGAGAGCGAGAGAAGTTTTAATGGTGGCGGCATTTAGTAAATGTGCAATCAGAATTGCATTAATGACTCTGCCCTCGTACATCATCGTGGCCGTGACGGACCATCAATACCGGGCCCCGGCTTTTTTTGATTCATGGTTCTCTCGATGGACCCGGCGCTGCTCGGCATTAACAGACGAGGTCTGAGCCATATTTATTTGAATCTTCTCATCTCGTGTTTCACCGGCCGTGCGCACCTCCGACACCGGCAAACAACAACAACAACGCAACACAGGTTCACCGGGCACTGAAAGGGGCGGAGCCGCTGCCGACTTCCAGGCTTCTGAGCATTAACTCTCATGTCCCAAACGTTTAGGTGAACCTGTGGTGGCCCTAAGGTTGGGGTGTCGAACTTATGGTAGTTCAGGGGCCACATACACTCCACTTTGATCGCAAGGTTGCGGGGGCCAGTAAAAGAATAGCTTAATGACCCTATAAACGACAACAACTGCAAATGTTTCCCTTTGGTTTGGCGCAAAAAAAGTACATTCAGGATACAAATAGACGTGTTGAAACATTGCGGGAAATGTCTTCTCTGTCTCCTCTTCTCTGGGCGGCACGTTCGACACTCCTGTCCTCAGGTCTTCAAACTGAAAGATTTGTAGTACGTCCAAAAACATGGCAGCCCCTGTGCCATTCTTCTTATTGTTATTATTAAATGTTGACTTTCTTCCACATGAAATCTGTAAACCGAGATCTCACACTATAGACTTAAATGGATGGAGTATCTTAAAGCTGCTGCATCATACGAGGAACCAGGCAAGGCTGAACTCTGCATTCAGAGACTTTAATTTAATGACCTGTTGGATGCGTCCCAATAGGATCCAATGCAGTGAAGTCACTTCGTATCCATGTCTGCAGCCGTGTCGTTGCGCCCAATTCATTTTGAAGAATGAAGTCCAGACTGGTATTTGAGTCGCTAATCGAGGGCAGAGTCGAACTCAAATGCGCAGAGCTTTTTTCGTGCATACAGGCAAATAGAAAAAAATTTGATAAAAAACAGTTGTGTGCACCTCTTACCGGCAAACACAACACAACACAACACAGGTCCCGGGCACCGAAGTGGGAGCCGTTGGCAAACGAAGGCTTCTGAGCATTACGATGTGGTTTCCGCGATCAATCGTTCCATAATTTATGTAATGAAAGGCCGAGCTATTGTTTAATTTATGTAAGGTCTGCATCCGTTTATTGGACAGGGTTCAATCTCTCCGTGTGGACCCGGGGATGGATGTATGTTATTCTGAAGTCATGTCTGGTTATGAGCCGTGTCAGCAGCTTCAAACCCCCAATAACAAACATCAGAGGGGAAAGTCACTCGATATCCTATTAGTGGGCTAATCATCTTAGACGCAGAAAATGGCCCGGAGGCAAACGAGCTGAAACAAGTATCAAGAAATCTTTATACCTTCTACATATTTAATCAAATCAAACTTGTTCATTACAAACTACCTGGATGTGTGTACGCACATTCAGTACATCACAGCTCAGCTCGTCACCAGGTGCACCAATAACGGTAGAACGTTTCTGCAGTATTTTCCTGTTTGGGACTTTTATCTTTTGTATCTGAAATAATCTTAATAAGTCATTTTTTTGGGGAAGCATGCGAGTGTGAAATTGTCCACAGAGTGATGTCATCAGGGAGACACTGAACCCTTGTTTTTAATTAAAAGTCAGTCACATAATGTGGATGAGAAATCAGCCCACCTTTAAGCCTCAACCCCAGTGTCTGTGGGGAGCAGTTAATTAAAAATATGAATCATAATTACAATGAAAACTTCCATTCAAAAGTTAATAGATTGTTTAGAATGTGGGGGTGGGGGGGTTGTATAAATATAGTAATTCCAAACTTTTAAGCATTGGGTGAATAATAAAAGATCTCGCCATAGTCCAACTGTAGAGCTAAAATTAGACCAGTGATTTTCAAGTGGTGGGTCGTGACCCGAAAGTGGGTCGCAGACAGTGTTTCAGTGGGCTTTTGACTGGAATTAGAAAGTTAAGGAAAAAAATCCTGTGCTTTTATTTTGAAGAGGATTTTTAATAAGTGCTGTTTATTCACACTCCTAAACAGTAGGTGGCGATGGTTCCATGTAATGCTAATATGCACTCGCCATTTCACATATAGAAGAAAACCTGCAAAGTTAGTTTGCACATGCTATTGAACCGTAGAATTACACGAAAAAGTGCCAAAGCAACTTTATTCAAATGTAGCGACTTGTGTGTAAAAGGGAATATCTCCCTCTCTAGCGTCGCCACCTGCTGGTCGTTTTTGTTTACTGCATGCTGTGATATTCTCGGGTTGAAACTGCACCATCTTTTTTAGAGGTTGTCCTTGATTTGGGTCGCGGCCCGTCGTTGAGGGGTGATGGTGGGTCCTGAGCCCAGACCCGTTGAGAACCACTGCACTAGACTAGACTTTCTGTTTCAGTGTTTCAATGGTTTTTACTTCACCTTGTCAAACGCAGTGAATTCAGCCGGTTGGCAGCTTCGCCGTCACCTTGACGGTCGGGATACGTTCTGCTGGCGGCTCAAAGCTCCAAACCATTTCGAGCCGTGAGCCATTTTCTTCCGTGTCTTTGACAGAGCAGGAGGAAAACTTCATCCATCCAGTTAAAGCCCCTCCGGTTGGCTCCTGTGTTACCTCGTCGCCTCCTTCTCTCTGTTTCTGACAGCAGGGCTCTTTGTATTCTGTCTTGCCGTTTCCAAAGTTACGGTTGAACTACAGCTTCCTACTGAGGGAAACAACAAATGCTGCACCGTGTTTTGGGTTCGCATCCTCCAACGCACTTCCTTTGTGCTGAGAATTTAACTTTTTCTCTTATCTGGAGAATTTTTACCAGATGACGGAAAGTGAAACCGAAACATGTGTCAAACTTGTGGCCCGCGGGCCAAATGTGTCCAGCAAGATCATTTTGTGTGGCCCGCGAGGGCGTCAAGGCAGATGATTGTCTACAAACAAAAGTCTGAATCATACATTGCCCATGAACTCGAGTGAATGACACATGCCACGTTTTACGTGTAGCAATATATTCAGTGTGTTTACAGGCGTAACGTGTGGAAATGCAATGATAATAGATGAATAATAATCAAATATGGAGACTGTTATTTTGCAGTATTTGAGGTAGTAATTACATTTAGTGTGCCCCCCCCCACCCCTGATAAAGGCAAACATGGCCAATGTTATTGGCATGTTACTCCTATATTGTTTAAATTCTCGTCTATTGCCACTTTCATGCAAAAGTAAATATGGCTTGTAAATAGATTTACGGCAGGTTCGACTTCAAAGGTCGTGTCGCTCAGAGCACAGCTGCTCCATTTTGAGCCATGAGCCATTTTTGGTGTCATGACAGAGGTGGAGGGATACTTCATCTGTTGTGATAAGGTCTGTTCTCGTAGGATCACTCTAGTCTTACCTTTGTTTGTTATCACTTTCCATCAATCTTTGCTTTTTGCAACAATGGGACTATTTGTTTTGCCATGTTCTTTCCACCGTTGCGCTTCATCCAACATCTCCTGTTCCTATGGGGAAAGTTAGAGCTTCCAGCTGTGGACTACAAAGATTCCGTTCTCTTGTTGACCTTCTTTGGTAAACATAACTTTAATGTGTTTGCAGATGTTTTTCATCTGGTTGAAGGACTTCCCAGAATGGGATCGTGAAACTGAGTTTTGCACAACACAGATGTTCTTTAAATAACATTTTGCAATCATGATTCACTTTGTTCGCTGATAATAGGCTGATGAACAATACTGCTATTACTAATACTGCCACTTTTTCTCATAACAAGTTTGTTTTGAATGACTGACTGTGGCTGTGTTGGAGGTTAAAGTACTCACTGTCAAAGTAATGGCATCACATGTACATTTAAAGGGGAAGGATCCTTATTACTCAAAAGTAATGATCAGTATTACTGATCATTTTGAATATAATATCATCATATAACATTAAATTATATTATTATTCTTAGATTTTCCAACTGTATTATGGATTTTTATGGTTAAGTTGTTGATGGTTAATGGCAAAACAGATCTGTATATGTTGTGAGGTAATCACATGTGTAACATAGATGCGCTATGAGGTGGTAGTCTGCAATTACATTAAATTAGTATTTATTAGATAGCACAATTTAGAAATAGCACTTGTTTAATTACTATATGTTTATATATTACAACAAATATATATTTGCTTAATTGCAGCTCTGGAGTAAAAAGTCAACTGTTCTGTATCTATAAACAGTACTTTTGTATAAGCATGAAGTTAGAAATATATACATATATAATGTGCGTGCAGGTTATTCTGTATTCTTCCCGCTATATTCTTCAATGCGCCATCTTGCTTTGTAATTGGGTGTCTGAAAACTGCATATAAGACAAAAGGAAGTCCAGACAAGGGTATATGGTAATGAACGGTTGTAAATGTTGTTGAGCAATAGACAGTGGTATTCAGTTGTAAAGCACAGTGTAAAGTCCATACTAGAAATGTTGCACCTTGATGTTGCACACTGTGTTATATATCCACAATATTTGGATAATAGCTGCATTTCACCATCGTCCATTATCCTCAACCCACAGCATCACATATCATTATTTTATCATGCAATGTTATTAAAACCCACCCCTGCTCAGCGGGTCACAGTTGGATAGCAAGTCCTTTGAGTCCTGAATCCTCATGTTTCCATACGCTCATATATAAACCTCAGTGTGAACTGCGTGTGATCGCCTCCCGACAAGTTGAAACCCATCACTGTCTGCAAAACAAGTCATTTTCACTCTGTGTCGTTTGGTTTCCTCCCGTATGAACCCACAACGAGGTAAAGCCGGCAGGACTCCGGAGCGCCGGTAACGATGTTTGTTTTTGATATTCCACGCCTTCGCGTTCGACCTCGGCATCTTTGCCTTCTTACTCCGACCTTGCAAACTTAACAGTAGCGGCTGCATTATTTAAAAAAAAAAACACCGTGGGACACAGGAAACTTTCCCTGAAAACTCGACGTATCATAGCGGATGATACACTGAATTTGAGTTCATTTGTGTCGGCTTATGTCCCGAATCCATGAGGGTAATGATCACCCCTGCCTCATGTAATGTACGGCCCCGATGCCCCCCCCCCCCCCCCCCCCCCCCCCCCCCCCCACCCCCCCCCCCCCCCCCCTCTCCTGCTCCGCGGCTGTTTACTGCGGACATTTACTGCTATCATTATGAAAACAGCCATGCCAGTGGGTGGCGACCAGAGCTTGGAGGTGAAATAAGCCATTTAGCTGCTTTATGATCGCAATCCCCAGCCCTTGCTGTTTTCACATCCAGGGTCAAAGCTTAGCAGCCATCTAATCTCCCCTCAGTCTCGCAGCTTTCATTAGCGGAGCACTTGATCAATCAGCGGCGCTGCGAGCACCAAACTTTGCCACGTCTATAGATGAAAGAACGCGAGCGGTGTTTCACTACCAGCTCAGATCGTAGCACCTGTTCTCAGGCTCCTTTCATGTCTACATTAATGGACATTTTATATGATATCACACAGGCCTTGCTCATAGTTGGCATCGCCAAGGTGATCATTATAGTTTGGCTACGACATTGAAGCAAACTTCCAGTGATACATTTTTATGATGTGGCATCTTTTTTTTTTTTTCCGATGGGAGGGAAACAGTTGCCAGATTGCAACAGGATGGTGATGATGTGTTAAGTATCGTTATGCAGTGATTCATGAGGCAGCGGGGTGGCATGACACAAGGGGCTTCTCGGAAATCCTGTTTTGCCCACGTTGGCATGTTGTTGCTCCAGCTCCCTCTTTAAGTCCAGCTCAATCAATGATGAGATTAGTCAACTGGACATTTTCACTAGAATCTTATGATGATATTAGTGCTTAGGTTGACTTGCACATTTATGTGTCTATCTAAAAACAAACAAAAGAAAGACCTGCATTGCCTCTATATTGCATGTCAGCACCTGTGTCCAACTAGAATGAGAGAAGTTTGCGTCATTGATCATCTTCCCGCTGTCTGGAGCTTTGCTTATATTGTACTTCCCTTTGGTTAAAAGCATCTACTATGTTAATTGTAGAAGTCCAAAATCACACATATTGGGTAGAGATTGAGTTGAAATTCTAAAATGGCCACAGGTGTGAGTTATCTCAGAGGGTTGACGCTGCCATATGCCAGGAACTTGTCTACGGGTGTTCCCCACCTATCGTCTCATATCAGCAGGGATCTTCCCACCACATTCTGTTTACAGCATTGAGGCAATACAATGTAGCAATTACTCTTTAGGATGTGTTGCATGTTTCCATCCTATATTTCCAGAAACTTTGATTGCAACAACATGCATATATCCTGTGGAGTGGAGCGTGCATGTTTCCCCGTGTGTTTCCTCAGGGTAGTGCGCCCCCCTTTTTTCCCCGGGGGGGGGGGCCCCCCCCCCCCCCCCCCCCCCATAAAACCCCCAAATCTCCATACTGGGAGTGGCTTGTTTGTACAGCAGCTGTGGATGTGAGTGTCAATGCTCCTGTGATATTGGCTCCTGTCCCCACCCCGTGACCCTAATGTGGGAAAAGCAGCATAAATAATGCATCCACGCTATGGCTTGTCAAAGTATGCCTATTTCCCTTTGCATTTCATTAAGCCAGGAGCATCCTCCCTCTCTCCCTCTGTCCAAATGGTTGTCCCCAGTTGTGATTGGCTGCCATCTCAAAGCGGCAACCCCACAGGTTCCCGTCTGCCAAATGCCGGGCCTGTCGTCGCATCTGCATACAATGGGAGGCGTCAGGAATCCTTGGCCCCTCCTTTCATTTTGCCTTTGCTTCTCCCATAATCAGGGCTAGCGGCTGGGAACAGAGGCAACGATGAGCTTTTTATCCCCTAATAAAAGGCCACTTAGGCAGATAGTTCTCCCCAGACTCATCGGCTTTGGTCTTTTTTCCTGGCACCACATAAAGGAATTTGTGGAAGAGGGCAAACATTCCATCCAATTAAGGATACCTTTAATGTAGGCTCACCCCTCTCCCCCCTGTAATGTCTCTTTGTGCCCACCCCCTCCCCTCCACAACGCCCTGCCCTTCTGTCTTCTCTCCTTATCATCCATCATGGGAAGCCCAAAGGTGCCCTTCGCAGTTACTGTACAATTCTGGTTACCTCTCTTGATGCCTTTTGAAATCCTCTGCGGTACCCTGTGCTTTGATGTTGTGACTTCAAATGGATGGCAAGCAAAACTTTGATGTCACGACACAGTGAAGAATGTGGAATCCTCCGCAAACAACGGTTCTTTGGAAATAGAGAGTGGAGCTCGTCATTAACGTCCAGTTCAGTTGCAGTGGTGCAAAAAATATTTTGGGGTGTGGTGGGGGGGGGGGGATCGGGCTTATTTGTTTTTGAAAAGTGAAAGGGAGCGAGGATGAGTGTCCTGTCTGACTTTGTTCTATTTCTGGGCATGGCAGCTGGAGGATTGCTGCAAGTGGCAGAGTATTCATTATTTAGATGGCAGAAGCAGAGAAGGGGAATGGGTGTTCCATAAACCACTTGACATGTGTGCTGCTGCTGCTACACTAGACTGAAAGAAATCAGAAAGAGGAGAGAAAAAAAAAAAATTCCAATTTATTTCTTTATTTTCCTTCCCCTTGCAAGGACACTTGTAGCAGCCACTGCTGAGACAGTCCCGCTAATTGAAACTGATGGAACGAGCTCAGATTGACGGAGTTAATGGCCGAAGACACTGCCGGTTCTCGGGGATGGCTCTCGTGTCGGCTTTGGAACTCGCGGAACCTTCATCCAGCTGTCTCACGGTGCATGTCAGATGTGCTGGTGTTTTAAATAAAGCGTCTTTACCGCCTGTTATTAGAATTCCCAGCGACTCCGTTTGAGCCGCAGATGCCGTCTTCGCCGAGCCTGGCCGATTATGAAATAATGACGGGTTTTCGTCATCCTGCCTGGCGACGCATTTGTCGGGGGGAAGATGACGGAAGATATCAGCGGTTTTGAAATGGCCTCAGAGAAGAATTTGACAGTTGTGCGTAGCAAAGAGAAAAAGCTGTCTCTTTTTGCCGACGTGGTGGAACACAAGCAAAGCAAAAACTCTCTCTCCCTCCCTCGACGTAACATGGCACATCTCTATTGGCTCATGACAGTTTCCAGCTTGGACACTGAGAGAGAGGGGGGGTCCTGCCACGTGCACGTGATTAATGCACTGCCATGCTGCCTCGGTTGAAGATGTCTCTCTGCGCCCCCCCCGGTTTCCCCGCCCCCCCCCCCCCCCCCCCTTTTTTTTTTTTACAGTCCTCCTCCCTGATACATCAGTAAATGTGACTTGACAATGAAGAGATTGATAGCGGTCATTATGCCGCTCTCAAAGAGTAATGTCACTTCGCAGCGTGATCCAGCCAGCCTCTAATTCGACTGCTCCTGTGGGTAGTGTAGGAGCAGCGGTAGCGCGTGTTGTTACTGTACATTCGAGTGGCTTCCGCCGGGCTACGTTGAAAGCACAAGCGTTGACATTTCACGATCAACTCCTCTTGCCGTTATCGCAAAACTCCCCAACGCTGTGTTTGCATATGAAGTGCCTCAGGTCGCAAAACCACGCTGCTTGACACTGGAAGTATTATCACGGCGAACAAGAGAATCAAACGCTCACCTTGACACCCGGGTGAGCCATGGCACCGCCTCCCCCAGGTCCCCTCCGCCACATAGAGAGGTGTGAGGGTCTCCCGATGTGCTTTACATCTACAAGCCATGTCGGTAGCTGTGTCCAACTGGACTGTTCCTCCTGTCTAGATCTTCGCTTGTGTTGTTCGTTGTGTATGTTGGAAATAGATTGAGGTGAAACTCTAAAACAGCCATAGCTTTGAGTTTGAGTTATTTGTAAAGGTTGACGCTGCCATATACCAGCAGGGATTGACCCCCTCTAACCACCCCACTCTGTTTACGGCATTTAGGCGATACAATGTTCTCCTAACTTTTTTATGATGTGTGGCATATTTGTATCCTATATTTCCAGAATCTTGGATTGCAACGTGAGTGGAACTTGCATGTTTTCCCATGTGTTTACTCAGTGTAGTGTGGCGTCCCCCTAAAACCCCCAAACTAGTCTACTGGGAGTGGCTTGTAAACAACACAACTTGACACTGGATGTATTATCACATCGAACAAGAGAATCAAACGCTCACCTTGACACCCGGGCGAGCCATCGCACCATCTCCCACGGGTACTCTGCGACATACGAAGGTGCAAGGGTCACCCGTTTGTTTTCCCTTTTGCTCCGAGTCCTTAGCGGCTAGCTTGATTTGTTTATCGCTACCTGTTTAGCCCCTGGCCCCAATCTTCCGAGAGAGAGGGAAGAAGAGGTTTAGCATTTAAATTGGTTGATCCACCGCGTGTTTCCCTAAACCTGTTTTTAAGGCATTACATTGATGAAAAGCAGACGCTAATCCCTCACGGGGTGTGCGACCTTATCTGACTAAGCACCTGACAATGAGATTCTATTGTCACTCCGGGAACACAAAGACTCTGTGACTCGCCGACAAGCCCGTCTGCCAAGTGCGGCTGTAACCGCAGGTTGTCTCGCCACAGGTACGATTTGCCCCCGTGAAGTTTGCGAGTGTCGACTTTTGACGACTGCCGGGCACTTCAAAGTCTCCCCAACTCCTCGGGACGCCGCCGCCGCCGCCGCTGCCGCCGCCGCTGCCGCCGCCGCTGCCGCTAGCTCGTCTTGCCAAGCACCTGCTACAGTCTCTAAGTCCCCGCCTGTCAGCCTGTGCCTGCCCAGGCCCGGCCGGAGGAGGCTGTGTTAGCATACTAGCGTTCACGGCTAATCCCAGAAGCTCCCGTATGCATTTCTCCTCCGCTTAAACTCGCATCGGCTGATCCTCCAGTTTCAACACTTTCCCGTTGTACTCTCAGCCAGACAAGACGTTTAGTCAATATTGTTGCCCGATGAATATGTAGGAGACAAAGTGGCCTTCATCTGAATGTGGCAGAACTAAATCATGGGGATTAGGTTATTGACAGTGCCTTGAATAAACATCAGGATGAGGTCAAAATTCATTGTCTTCCATTATTTGCACAACGTCCAGAGCGTGTTGGAGGTCTCGGAGCACCTCACTGGTGGTGCATAATTATTGCATGTGAGGAATTATCATAATTCAATGTAACAAATCAGATGCGATTTCATGTTAGGGCTGACATGAGGAGAGGATATTGTTGTGTGTGTTTGCGTGTGTGATTAGCCGCAGTATCAGATTGTGTCCAGCGTTACAGATTGTGTGTGAAGCATATCGTCCTGGCTCCTCTTCAGAACTGCTGCGTTGCTTCATGCTTATTCAAATTCATATTCAAGCTCACATTGTGTTGCTGTGGAGAATCCTGTTGTGATGCAGATTTAGGCTCCATTCATACCACTATGTTTGTGCTACATTTGAAATCTGCATTTTTAAATTAAGAGCGTTTGTTTACCATGTTTGTTGCACCATTTCGGTGGTAAAGGTACTTTGTTTCTGTGGAATATTCCGTTTGTATTGGCAGAATGTGAAATGATCATATTAATATGTTCATTACCTCACTCCTGTGCCCATATATTTATGCTTGTTTACAGGAGTTGGTCCTTTATAAAGAGGCCACAGTGTAGCACAGCACCCTTTCTAGAGTAGCCTAGCAAGGACAAACTAATCACCCTTTGACTTTTTATGACTATTGTCGGCCACCGTTTATTCTCCTATAAACCTTGAATGGAATGGTGAGATGAAGGTTATCCAGCTGCAGTATGCAGTTATTGCTATACTATGTCTTTAAATCGTACATAATGTACCTTTAATCATACTAATATAGACCTGAAAGTGATTATGGCATGAGCACTCATAGTGGATACTTTAAAGGTGAATGAAACGTGCTTAGTCTGGTACAAACTACAGTTTTGGTCTCAATCAGTCACATTTGTTGCCGTGACAACTGTACGGGGCGTGAATTCTTTTTTGATCTCTACAGTTGTATTTTATTTTAAATTGTGCATCAATTAAGGGACGTGGCCTCTTGAGTGACACTTGGGCCGACCTGTGTGGATGCTGTCACAGCACCATGGGCCCACCCACAGCTATATCTGTGCTCCACCCCTTTGCCCAGATGGCGGCGGCTGAACCGCCCACTATGAGCCTCAAAAGCACTTTACAGAAATCAATGGGAGACGTCACGAATGCTACGTCATGTCTCTGATGTAAATTGGAAAAAACATTTGAGAACTGGGTGTAAATGAGAGCTGTGGAAAACGTAGCTCCTCCCCTTTTCCCTCTGAGTTGTTGTTATCGTACAATGGTGAGTTGAACAGGGTCATATGATAGCAGCCATATTGGGGCCAAAAAGACCAAATCAGTAAGAAGTTATATTTGCGTCATGGTTTCTAAATGTCACCATCTCTGCCTCTCCGGACGAAAACACATCCCTCACTTTTGTTTTCACAAACTAAAATGGAACCAACCGGCGTCTCGAATTTCGAGATTAGTGCTGACGCCGGGCGTATCCACGGCAGAGTTCAGGCGTCCTCGGAGCAAATCACATTTCTGAGGATCCGGTCTCGTGCTCTGCCCCGGAGCCGACTACAGGCCACGAGAAAAAGAAACAAACTGTTACCGGGACCCGTGAGGGAAGCTTATGCAAATAGCGGCTGCCCATTGTGTGTTATGGCTGAAACGTAACACTGGGAACAAGTGTTACTGGAGACCGCGGTGCCAACTGTGGGTTCCGCTGTATCGATGCGTCTGCGCGTCCTTCTAAGTGTGAGGAATATACTGTGTCGTCATGCAATATTAATCCCAAGGCCAGGAAACTTAACCAGCTGCTGCCGTTCATAAACTGACAACTTATGTTGTTTTTTTGTTTGTTTTTTCGCCGCACCATATGCCGCCCGCCACCGCCTTTTCTCTCAGATTTCACTTCTCAGTTTCCATTGTCAGCCTCGTATTGGCTTTTTATTTATTTATTTTTTCATGATCCCAAATTCTGATGGACGGATTCCAGTGTGAAGTGACTCAGCCTGGTGCGAACGCCGACCATCCTTTGCCTCCCACTGCTGCCATTTGGTGAGCGGGTGGAGGGGAGGCAGGGACCGTCACGGGCCTGTGTGTTGACAGCATCCCTCCCTGTCTAATTGGGGCAAAGCAAACATGATTAGGCGCAATCTGCAAGACGATCGGCGTCTTCCGCCACCGCAGAGACGCTCTGGCAGAGAGGCGGACCGCCTCCGTTTGTGGACAATATCAAGCTGCTGTTTGAACAGAGAGGAACATGTTCAGTGCGCATTGTGACTTCACGCCTGTAGCACCTGGCAAAACAGACTTTGCGTTCAAGGGTCTGCTGATCCTCAGCCACTGTGAAAGAGGTGGTGACTTAGATTGTGGGGGTTTATCATGGAATAGAATAAAGCTTTATTCGTCTCCATAGGGGAAGACAACAGGGAGAGAGTGAGAGAGATAAGTAAGAGAACAATACGTGTGACATTTAAACATAAGCATCTCTCTCTCTCTCTCTCTCTCTTTATATTTATATATACCATGTATATATATATATATATATATATATATATATATGTGTGTGTGTGTGTGCGTGTGTGTGTGTGTGTGTGCATAATACCAATTACCCATATGATATATACATATAGACATGTACACATTTATATGGTCATAGTGCATATTCAAATACACATATACTCATCACCATAACCAGAAAATGTAAACAAGAACAACAAACAATGCAATCATCATCAGCATCACGACAGTAATCAATCACCATCGCGCTAATCATAAGCTCACGTCCTGCTTTGACTTGACCTCAAGAGAAAGTGTGGTATTATATTTTATAGTTCAGCACCGAAGCGGAAAGTCCAATTATTATGATTGTTATTTTTATTTCATTTTCTGTCATTTCCAACTCCAAAAGTATTCAAAATTGGACCGTAACCGTCTCCGGTCGAAGTCGAGGGTAAACGGGGGGTAAGCTCCGAGCATAAAAAGTCAAACGTAATGAGATTTTGACCATTTTTGTCCCAATCAAGTCCGAGACTCTAATCTTGACCTTTGTGCACTTGTATCCAGGGCTTATGCGATTCCAACACATTTCATTATCCCTCGAGGAAACCCAGTGGACCGAGTCTAATTAATTCCACATTAGATAACAACACGTATTGCCTCATTCTAAATGAAAGATATACGCGGATGCAGCCCAGCCGGACGAACGCTTTACCCACAACTCTCTCGCAGATAATGCAGCAGCAGCAGCAGCAGCAGCCATCGGTAGTTTCAGGCTGCGATGAAAAGGCTTCGATATCTGAGCAGGTGAGCGGTGAACAAGCTCCCCAGTGTTAAACATTTTCTTTCAGACTGTAGTCGCGACGAATTTGCATCTGGTTGCGAGCGGCGCACAAAACCGAATTTAATGCATTTCAGATGTAGAGGGCGTGAGCACGGTGCTAAGTGAAGCCCTGCTGCGGCGCACAACATCAAATTGCACAGTTTTACGAGTACGGCAGCACGACGCGCGACTGCAGCTGCTGCCGCAGCCACGTGCAGAGGCTAAACGATGAAACCGAATGGATGTGCTCTCCTCACACCGATGCGACCTCTTCCCTGCCCTCGCGACACACTCGCGTTACACACGCCAAACACAACCGCGTAATTAAGTGTGCGAGTGCGCCGACATGTACAGTTTGCGTACAGTTTTCACAAAGATAATTTGGCCCGCGGCGTCACGTCCATTAAGGAGGCAGAAGTTCCCTCATCTGCTTTGTTAGTATTTCATGCATATACTCATCCGAGCCATTAAGTGGCAACGATCGCATCTGCAGCCATTAGCCCCAAACGACATGTTTTTTTTTTTTGCTCCTTGCGCGATTAGCCGGAGCAAAAAGACATTCTGCTTATGAAACATTCAGTTGATGTTCTCGCGGAGTGAGTAACAATAAGTAATCATATAACTGTCGAGCGCCGAGCACAGTGGAAGTGTTTGGGTGCTGCAGGAACTGAACCTATTAACTCCAGACAGATTCAATGTAACGGCGCAAATGGAAGATAGAAAAAAACTAAAACACAAAAAAAAAAAAATTCAAAGTGAAACCAGAGAATGAGCATGATAATAGATTTGCTGAAGCTATAATAATAATAATAATAATAATAATAATAAGCGTAATACTGAGTCTGAGCCTCCATTGTTTCTGCAGACTTTTTATCGCGGACCCCTTCCAGGTTAGTGTCCATTGGAACTCTGCATTGGCCTGGGATGCAGTCAAGGCATGACATGGTGTAACACGGCCATGGAAGTGGAAAAACCTGCAGTTCACAAGGTGGCCACTTGAGGCTGGCTCCAAAAGTGAGTCAATCCCCATTGACTCCCATGTTAAAATAATCCACTTTAGAGGTGAATGAAACATGTTTAAAGCCTGGTACAACCTATGTTTTGGTCTCAAGCTGTCACATGTGTTACCATGACAACTGTACGGAGGCTGACTTTTTGTCTCACTCGCTTATGTTCAGTCTATTGAGGTTTGACATTGTGTATAATTGAGGGGCGCAGCCTCTTGAGTGGCATCTCGTCCGACCTTGCACTTTCTGTAAATGCTGCCATTTCCTCATGGCTTAGCCATGGCATGTATTTTTTCATTTCATTTATTTCTTTTACTTACTTATGTATTTGCTGGCCGAACTTCGCAGCCTTAATACTTACGTTAAACTGCTTCTAAATATGCAGCAATAAAAACTTGAGCCGAACTGTGGCTCCTTGACACAAACCGCCTTCTTGTAAAATTGCAACTTTAATCTCCGCTAACATATTTTTTTCATGTGTGCATATGTGAGACTTTAAGCACAGATTTATGAATCTTTATTTTTCACTTTTCCAGTGAATTTATGACTTTAATTTGAGGGAGTTTACTTCCACTCTGAATAATATTGGACCCCACCCCAGCCCTCCCTGGTTCAGTCAACAGCAGGAAACAGTCCTTTGTCCATTTACATGATACAGTTGTTCTCCCCACTCTTTCATTTTCATGAATAATCAGGATATTTACCACAAGCTAGTAAAACACAGCGGGTCGGAGAGGCTCGTATTCTAGTAAACAGACCAACAGAGCCAAACCCCGCCCCTCTTCTTTATTTCCATTTCTTTGTCTCTGTCTTCCTCTCTGCAGAGTCCATTCAGACAAGACACTGTTAAGATGAGGGGCTTATTTTCATTTTTCATTTGTATTTTCTTCAACAAATGATCAAAATGGAGCCTGACCTGCAGAGAATAGGAAGGTTCGCTCATGGCAGCAATTCACCGGAGCCGTTCCCGTTACAGAAAATCGTCGTCATTACCTTCGACTGTAATGTTTGTTTTTGTTGTGATGGTCGAAGGAGAGTCATTTATATCCTGTAATTGTGGGTTTTTTAATTCCACCATCACAGACACTTCGAACCGAGCATGGAAAACACAATGACAGAGCCAACTCTCTGCTGGACTGACACGGTAAACACGGGAGTGAGACTCCCTCTTTCACACCTACATGTAAAACGGACTCTTGGAGTTCACTCACTATGTTAAATATGTGGAATACATCTACTTCACTCAGGTATATTTTTCTTGAAATAGTTTTACAAGTTACAATACGTACTGGCAGTGATCTGTGATTTCAAAAAGTAATCTGTAATGAATAGATGGTCTAATGGGAGTGGGCTTGTTAACTGACTGGCTCCGCCTCCTATAGTGTAATCCAATCAGCTGTGACCAAAAAAATAAATGCCCACAACGATGTGGATAAGCTTTACGTTCATTTGGGAATAGGCTGCTCTACTTTCTTATTTTTTTTTTATTATATCTTTTTAAAGGTATTTATTTACATCTAGTTAGTCAAGCACATGCTGTATTTTATTGATATACCTTTTGTGTTTGGTTTTACTTTCATTTAACCAACTACTGCGACTTGCCAACATCAGTTCGTCACTTTTCGATGTATGTGGAAGAATCTGTGGTCGCCTTCAGCTGTCATTAAAAACTCAAACAAGGTGTAAATATAAAGGGCTCATTCTATAGCTAATTGGAACGACTCACACATGCAGGTGATTATTCACTGGCATGAGCACGAGTAGAATTGTTATCTATTTCATTCATCCCAGTGGAAATGGAAATGTACCCACTAAAACCCTACACACCGGACCTTTAAGTAACACTTTCTGATTATCGGCCTATTAAAAACTTTTCACCAAGAAAGTCGATGGCCGCCTTGACCATATTCCTGACTTATTGGCTCCAGCCTCTTTCACTAAAACGCAGCGGTACGTCAGATCCTCCCCGTGATCCCTGACTTCCTGAACCAGAAGAGCTGCGGCTGTGTCAAATCCACCAAACTCCGCTCGCAATTCTCTGTATTTTTAAAAGTTGCCGGCGTTTTTTTTAATGACTTCCATGTCTGATTCACATTTCAGCGTCACCGCTGTACTCTGGATTTCTGGCAATTTAAGCCTGCGACGATTAGTCAGAGATTGAAGCCGCTCGCCAAAGTTATTGTGCGAGAAAAGAAAAGGGAAGTCGGGGTGAAGGGGCGAGAATGAGAAAGGAAACACTTCTTATTCCAAGTCAGTGAACCATCAAATCACAGTTTTCGAAAGGTGCAAGTTTGAAGAATAAGAAATTTGTCGTAACTTTTTATGAAACTGGTGCAAGCTTGAGTAAGAGCACTTTATTATAATTAGACTCGGGTGCAGTATTTACATTATTATCACATATAGCGGGGAGATGCTACCTCCGGGGCTAGCTCGTAAATCACTCCTCGTTGGTGCCAAATCATTTGTTAAACAAGATATACTGTTGCTCTTTAACGGCAGCTATGTTATATCATTCTGACACTTAATGAATATAAAGTGTTGCTCGGCTAAGCTGCAAATGTGTGTGCGCGTGTGTGTGTGTGTGTGTGTGTGTGTGTACGTGTGTGTGGAGGTTAGTGCAAAGACAAAGTGCTGGAATACACCTCTAGCATATGGATGCAGGATTGGATAGATCCAATTGAGGTAGATCCATTACGTTAATCAGGTGTTGTTGACGTCTGCCACTGGTTTCGGTTCCAAACTGGTTACAGTTCTAGTTCGATGCTGGTGCTAGAGCTTTGTGTTCAGTTGGTGCTAGTTCCGAGAACTAGTTTGTTTCTCCATTGGCGCGGAGCCAAGTCAGAGCCACGTGATTGCGTTACGGTCCCGGCTGCAGCCGGTCGCTATGGTGGCACTTGCACCTGGAAGCAGCTCCTGCCCCCTGCTGGATACTTTCAAATACTGGCTCGATCCAAGAGGCTCCCCCTATAATTCTAATTATTTGACCCTAGTGCCAGGAAGTACCGGGTGTTCTCCTCAGTCCAGTGCTCTTCGACCTTATCCATCATTATGACTGTTATATTGCGCTGAATTAAACTCCGCCCCAGTTTGATCTCGAGGGGGCCGGACCAGTTCAGTCACAGCATAATAATCCATAAACGACATTTCTCCCCTTAGCTTTTGTACAAAAAATGAAATTCTGAAAATGTTCAGGTTTAATGAAACTATACTTTTACAAAACAGTATGAACAAATTCCAACATCCAACATTCCGACACTCCCCCCCCCCCCCCCCCCCCAACATTCCCCCCCCCCCCCCCCCCCCCCGCCCCGCCCCCCCTGTAGAAGGAGTTGGTGCCGGGTTTTGAGAGGCGGAGCTTGTGCTCAGATAGTGGAAAAGTGCTAAGTCAGCCACTTTCTGTCTCATGATACATTATATTAGATTGTTTTGTTTTCTTCTATGTTCGGAATAAAGCAGTATAGAGTTTGGACAGGCTAGAAAAAATAGATTAGTAGTTTAGCTCCTTGTCTTAAAAAAAAAAGAAAACAAAAACAAAAAAAACCTTGATTAAGAAAATCCATATAGTATCGAGAATTGATGCTCCGAACTCTCACTGGAACCAGTTTGGTGGAAAAATGATGATGCATCCCCCGATGCTTGAATGCACGGATCCTCATCCTATACATGTGTTCACAACACATATTTACATCCACGCCTCCTGCCTCTGGAGCGTGCGACATTTAAAACGCTCCCCACAAAAACACAGGCCGCAGATAAATTCAGCTGTGATGAGCCGCGGCTCCACATTTACACATTTCATCACCCACCGGTCTCCCTTATTCCTCCGATCGGGCAATAATTTAGCAGCAACCTTCAAACGCGACTCGTCTC
Source organism: Chascanopsetta lugubris (assembly GCA_016785325.1). Classification (NCBI taxonomy): domain Eukaryota; kingdom Metazoa; phylum Chordata; class Actinopteri; order Pleuronectiformes; family Bothidae; genus Chascanopsetta; species Chascanopsetta lugubris. Next base: position 9,705 of record JAFBJT010112157.1, on the reverse strand, counting down.
TCTGAGCCGCTTTCCCCCTTTGTGTGCACATGTGTGTGTGTGCACGTGTGTGTGTGTGTGTGTGTGTGTGTGTGTTCCTTCCAAAGCAACCTCCCTCAGAGACTATACACGGGGAGGTATGTACGAATCGGATGCCTCCTTGACAACACCTTGGAGGTAGAAAATCAATGTCTGCCAAACAAAGTGAAATGTTAGGCGGCAGCCGATACATGACAGATGAGGCTTAGGGTGGTATTTCGGCGAGGTGAATGGAGAGCGGGACGCGGGCGGCGGCGGCGGCGGCGGCGGCGCTGTCTGCTGTTGTCAAGCAGAGCGGCATTAACGGAGGTTGTGAAGGACAGTAGGTCTGACTCCACTGACTGCTTTTATTATTGATTAACATGCCGCAGACACGTGCCACAGCCATTCTGAAGGGGAGGGAAGGAGGGGGTTGGGGGGGTGGGCGGGGGCTGGGGGGCTGGGGGTTGGTGGACGTGGCTCAAAATTAAGAATGACTGCACAGTAGATTAAACTTTAAAGGCTGCGTTTGCTAATGAATTGTGATGCCGAGAGCCACTTAAGAGACTGCGCTCGCAACCCGGAGGTTGACTCCGAGTAAAGTCAACCTGATTAGAGTGGATGGATCCTCGGATCACAACGGTGTCTTTGTGTGGCCGCACTAAATCCTCTGATGAGTCACAGTGTTGGACAGTTCGAGCCGCGGACAGAGACCCAAGCAACTCATTTCATTTACTGCCTTTACTGTATGAGAGTCAGGTTGTTGTTGTTTTTCTTTCTGTTTGACTTTTTTTTTTTTAAAGCTGCAGTTTTACTGTTGTTTTAAAGTCCAATGTGCAAGATGCTTGGTGATATTTTTTTTTTTGTCCATTTCTATTGGCACACAGGAATATGCAGTCGCCATAAAGACGTTACGAATCATCGTTTGAATAACTCTAGAATGAGCTGTTTGTTTACATCAGGAGCACCTCCGCCCTGTGGGGGCTGACATCTTGAACCACCACGTGTATATATATATATATATATATATATATATATATATATATATATGAGACATGAGTCATTTATTATTTATGAGACAATGTTTTATTGTCTCATTGCACGTTAATTGTCGATACCCTCTTTTAATAGCCCCTTGCCCTTGTTAAAATACATTTTTCAATTAGCTACTTTTTATTCTTCTATTTTACACCTATTCATTTCACTGTCTGCAGTTCCACAAGTTCATTTAGCAAACGCTAAAGCGACTGACATTTGCGGGCGCACGCACTTTACTCAATTTGTGCTTAAGTATTCCGTCTGCCGCTACTTAAGTACATTACAGTCAAAGGAAACAGTGCTATTATTTACACATATTCTATTTCATTAGTACCATATATTACTCCTCACACCTCTTGGTGGGGATACTTATATTACTCAAGATGCTCCTCTCACACACACACACACACACACACACACACACACACACACACACACACACACACACACAAACAGAGTGTTGCCATGTTAGAGGCAGCCTGGTTTCCACAGGGTTGTGAACAGTATCTGCAGAGAGCAGCACGGCTACCTCCGCGCATTAGTGTGTGTGTGTGTGTGTGTGAGGGGGGGGGGGGTTACACACTGCGGCGCTGCCTCATGCATGATCAGTCTTCAGGTCTCCAGCAGTGACCCCAGCACCGAGCCCTGGGCCATATCATGCTGCTGATTGAGCATGCACACAGCCGCCGAGGGTCGGCAGGTTGCATCTCAGTCCTTCACGTCAAGAGGAGCGCGGGGGGGGGGTGTTCCGACGCCGCCAGGCTGAGCATCAAAGCGCGTAGCGCGCGTGTACCGAGCGCGCATCCCAACACGCGCGCTTCAAACTTAGTTTTTTATTATTATTATTGTTTTTTTTTCATCATCATTATTCCCGCCTCGTATTCGTGCTCCAAGAGCAGTGCAGCAGAGGGGTATCAATTCGCAGCCCTGGCCTTAAGGAAAGCTCTTTGGAAAGCAGAGGGGATTTGAGCCTATGTGTGTGTGTGTGTGTGTGTGTTTTGCAACTGTAGCTGTGGAGCCTGAGCCACTGAGAGAGAGAGAGAGCGAGAGAACGAGAGAGAGAGAGAGAAAACATTTCTGGCGTAGGGAGCGAACTCTGTGTGGGAATGTTCTTCGGAGTCGGTCAGAGGGAGAAATAAAGGCCTCATCGCGCATCGTTATGGTTTGAGACGTGGGAGGCGGCATATATATGCATTTTAATACAAGGAACTAATGTGGACTATATACACGGCCTTCATGTTGAACTTTGAAATCTTTTGGTAACTTCCTTTTTCGAATACTTAATGTTTCTCGAGTTTGATGTCGAATGTGGCTCTGTTTTTGATTCTCAACTCTTCTCTGAGACTTGGAACGTGTTGATCTGCTTTGTTCACAAAAGAGTGAAACGTGTTGCAAGGAAGTGGATGTCGTTTTATGTGTCCGTCAAAAATATCAGTATTTAGTCATGTGTCAACTGTGAGAAAAGAAAAAAAAGAAAGAAACAAATGCAATTATCTGTGATCATTTATAATTGGGATGAACTCAATGGCTTTTAATGTTAGTGGTCACAGATTGTAGATTAGGATTTTCTGCCTTTCTGTCTCATTGTATTCGATTGTTTTGTTTTCTTCTGTTTTCAGACTAAATCAAAGATGTACTACCTCATTGTACTCTGATCAATTAGCTTGATTGAGATAATGAAATAGATTGATCAATATAATATCAAGAATTGATCATATAGCCAATACCACTATCACAGCTCTGCTGGTGCACTGATGACTATTGATCGCCTTTCAGTCAGTTGAATACTATTTTTTTTGCAAATTAACCTATTTATAACAAATCAATATATTTCAAAATCCTATTGTATTATTGTTTTTTTTAAAGGCCAATCGTGTCTCAAGTGAAATTACAATATCGGCACAAACAGAAGAGAAATACTGTGTGAGACCAAGACTGGGCCCTCTCAGTGGAGGCGGCCATGTTGCATCCATAGACTGCATATAACGATGGACGTAGCATTCATGACATCACCCGTAGAGTGTTAATGAGGCTCGTAGTGGGCGTAGTGTTACTCTTTGCCAACTCCTCCCACTTCCTGGTTTGTCTAAAAATGGGCAAAGAGGCGGAGCACAGATCCACGTGGGATTGGCCCATGGAGCTGTCACAGCATCCACAGCACGCGCCAGGTTAGCCTCAGTTTAGAGGCCACGCCCCTTCATTATGCAGAATTTCAGACCTCATCAGATTTCAAAGAAGTGATTAAGGAATTCATGTGACTGGTTGAGACCAACGTGTAGTTTGTACCAGACTTTAAACCTGTCTCATCCACCTCTGACATTTTAACATGGGAGTCTATGGGGATTGACTCGCTTTTAGAGGCCGCCTCAAGTGGCCACCCTGTGAACTGCGAGTTCTTCCGCTTCCATCCGTCAGCCCAGGAAGTTGCCGCTTAGTCCACCGTCACGCTCCGCTGTTTTTGAGTTTGAATCATGACAGAAAGTTGCCACAGGTTCCTGAGCTCTGTAATCACACTGCACCTGGAAGGTGTGGTTGCACCCCGATGGGTCGGCCCCCTGAAGGTTGAATAATAGAGATTCACCTAAAACGTCTCATCCTGACGAGGGAAGCGAGTGTAAAAACATCAAGCCTTTTATATAGAATATCGTATAGTTCCTTTATGGCGCTGTTTCAATGTGGCGTGAAAGATGTATGCCGTCTAAACCCCCTCCCACCCCCCCTCCCCCCACCCCCACCCCCACCTCCACTTCTTCTCCCTGAATTTTCCCACAATGGAGGTGAAAATTAGTCATCTGTGCGAGTGGAGTGCATCCAGTTGAGAACAATATGCCAACAATTAATCAGGAAAAAGATAGGCTGTTCGCCTCTTTGGATGGATTCTGTGTCCTTTGTCTGGCTGGCTGGCAAACTGAATGATTCGCACAGGAAATGCAATTATAGCAGCCATTGGGAAAAAAAAAAAAGAAAAAAAGAAAAAAAAAAAAAAAGACTGTGCCACTACAGCCATGAGTGGTTTGTTTTTTTTCCTGTAGCCATTTTCTCAAGTGATTGGGGAAGCGAGCTGTAAATGAATGGGGAGTGCACATGAATAGTTCCTCCGGAGGAGTGACTCATGATGTCGCATCCCCGTGACCCCTATCATGACGTGGGCTGCGTCTTTCGCGCGTTTAGAGCCTATGTCCCTCTGGACACGCCTCAACGTTGGTTTTTTTTATTCCTTTTTTTTAAAATTTAGTTTGGTTTAAAATCAATCCGACCGGCTTCTGAATGCTAAGAAGGCTTCATCTAAGGCAGGGTTGGGCAATTATGTTTCCAGAAGGGCCACTTGAGGAACCCAGATTGTTACCGGGGGCCAAACAAACAAACTTTGTTATAGCAAGACCTGTTGTTATCATTCGACGAGATGATTGGGCTATTTATTTATTTACGTACCATCTATATTATTATCTGTATTTCAGTAGTAATTACGTCAAACATCATCTTACCAAGAAACTCAAAGGGATATGAAATCAAAATAACTAACAGAAAAAACAGGTAACAGAAAAACAGCAAAAAAGCAAATTAGACTGGAAACAAATGTGGGTGTATTTTTTCAGGGGCCCTAAACATCAAGCATGACAGAATCTCATACACAGAAGCATTTCAAAATAAAAGCCTGTGTTGACCTTTTTTTTTTTTTTCTATCTTCATGTAGAAATGATTCTTGACTCTGATCTAAGCTGACTAATTCCAACCAATGACCGTTGTTGTCTTCTTTAGCTCGCTGGCAACGCGTGTACCAGCTGTTTGCGTCGGCGCCAGCCATTCAAACCCGGCGCGGCGGCGGCGGCGGCGGCGGCGGCGGTCTAAGTAAGCGTGAATGCCGCCTCTCAAGGCCGGCACAGTTCAAATCAACACGCAGGGACACGGGGAGCCGGTGACTCCTGCTTAGAAAAAATAGCAACACAGCCTTTCAAGACTGATTCACAACACGGGGCGCCACCGCTCCCCCCCCCCCCCCCCCCCCCCCCGGGGGCCCCCCCCCCCCCCCCCCCCCCCCCCCCGTTCCCCCGCTGCCTTGTCGGTGATTTGTTTAGATTATACAGGTTTGAGATACCGGTGCTCAGCCCATCGCAGCAGGTTGATGAAGTGACAGACGGCGGCAGGAAGCTGCTGATGTTGCGATTACAACAACAACCACAACAACAACAATGTCAAGGGCGCGCGGCGGAAGCGGGGTGGCCGAGGATTTGTGGCCCTTGTCGCCGTGGCGACGGGGACTGTAAATTTATGCTGTTGACGAGCGGGATCATTCTATTTGTCAGCAGCCTGACAGCAGACGTGATGCCGCTGTGCCGCGCTCCGATAGCTGCCAGTCAATACTGTTACCGTGTAAACAGCAGGAGAACGGGCTCTTTAACAGTGGAGGCCCGTGTCCACGAGCCACGCCGCGTGTTTGCTGCTCATCATGCGCGTCCTTCCTGTTGTGCATCACACCTCAACGTGTGTGCACCTTTAAGGGTCCAATCCCAGAGGTGGCCAGACTCACAGTTTGGGATCAGTGCCCGGCTACATGATGACGGGATGTATTCGTGTCATGATGCAGCCCATGTGATCTCAGAGTGGGCGGGGCCAGTCAGAAATCAGAGCGCCATGAGCCAGAAACAACGTCAACAAAGTGTGTTTTAGTGCAAACGAGTACATGTATATTAACATGAGGTTATTTGGTTTGTTTACTAAAAGAACAAGGTAGAGACCTGTTTTATAGGAATAGATAGATCGATGGATACATGTCTTTATCAATTGCCGGAGGGAGACTATGGATTTGTTTTATTTTTTAATTTTTTAAGAATGTCTTTATTCATCTTATTATTTATTTTAGTACCTTAAATGACGTCTCTTGTGATTTAGCACGATATTGTAAACACTGCAGACACTGCAGTCAGTGACGTATAAATGGGACTTTATTCCATTTTTTTCTTGATTATGATCAAAATCAATTCATGGACGATTGGTTGATAAAGTTCGAATTGACTCGGGAGACAAATCAAATGTGTTTGAATACGTGTTGAAGGGCGGAGTTCTGCGCTCTGCACCTTTACCGGGGAGATAAACACCCTAATGAGCTGGTGCATGTTCCGCTGAGGAGGGAAACAAAAACAGGTTACCTGCGCCTGATCCTAATCTCTCTCTGGACAAGAGCGTATCAGTCCACACACGAACAAATACAAGCAAGTGTTTTGTCAGCAGGCTAATTGTCAAAGCAGCTTTGGAGAGGGAGTGTAATTGCTATGTAATCGGAGAGCTGTCAGGAGGAACTGCTCAGCAGTCATCATCTGTATGATGATCTGCCATCTGTGGCCATGTCTGGGCGAGAGCGCGAAGGAGAAGGAGATGGATGGACCCAAAAAAAAAAAAAAACAGAATCAAAACAAAGAAAACAAACATCGGGATGTCATTATGCATCTTTGCCGGAGAGACGTTAAAGGTGCAGTGGGTAATATTTCTGTCATTGTTGTCACTTCTAGAAATATTACAAAACAATGACATACTGGCGTTTCCATGAATTTATACTCGCCTGAATGTTTGATTTCTCCCCCGTTTCCCTTAAAGGCGCAGTGTGTACGATTTGGTGACATCTAGAGGTGAGGTTGCGTGTTGCGTCCATCACCTCACCCTCACCCTGCTGAACGAGCAGGAGAACCAATGGTCGACGTCAGTTGTCATTCAAACTCAAAAGAGTTTAAAAAAAGTTTAGTGCGTTCTCTAAAAACATGGCGGCCCCCTCAGAGAGGACCCGCTCCTCATGTCATTATACGTTAATGGGCTCATTTAAGGTTCATCGAAATACATTTAGGTGATTATAAATTCATGAAACTTTCAGCATGTAATTATTTCGTAATATTTCTAAAAGTGACCAAAACAACCGGAATCTTAGACACTGCACCTTTAAATGAGCCCATTAATGTATATTTACATGAGGAGCGGGTCCTCGCTGTGGGGGGGGGGGCCGCCATGTTTTTACAGTGGCCCAGAGTGGACACACTAAACATCTTTTGAGTTTTACTGACAACTGAAGTCGAACACAGGTTCTCCTGCGTGTTCAGAGGAGTGAGGCTGAGGTGCTGGACGCAACATTCGCCTCTAGATGTCACCAAATCCGACGCACTGCGCCGTTGTGTTTACCTCGCTGTGTGATTTTCAGGAGGCTCTGGCGGCCGTAGCGGAGAGATGTTTGTCTCTCCCCTGTAATGCAATGATTATGTAACCCCTGAAATATTGGTGCCATCCGGCTCGGCCCCGGCAGAGAAGCGGCTTGAAAAGGAAAGGTTCCGTCTTTGATCTGATTGGAGGATGAGCAGAGCAGTGGGCACCAGGAGCCTCCGGTGGAGGTGCTCTGGCTGGAGATGTGGTGGAATTCACACAGCAGCTTCTTCTCTTTTATTTATTTATTTATTTCCTCTCCCTCGAAACCCCGAGCCCCCCTCTGAAAAATGGCAGAGTCTCTTTGCAGAGTAAATCCCCCAAACTCACCTCGGGGCAAGGTTGTTCTAATGGTTCCGAAATCCACCGGGCACCGCCGCCGCCGCCACCTCCTCCTCCACCCTCTCCTGAACCTCCATTGCTCCCTCGCCCTCCCACCTACAGGGCTTTCCACTGAGGAATCTCTGCTCTCTCTCTCTCTCTCTCTGTCTCTCTCTCTCTCTACTTAACGGTGCAGTGTGTACGGTTATTTGTCCCTTCTATTGGTAGATAAACAATTTTTATTATATATTTTTTATTGTTTAACAATTTTGTATATATACATATTATAATGTGCATTTAAATCAGGAATAGGTAACATGGCCCAGTTTTTAAGACTTAAAGGTGCAGTGTGTAAGGTTTTGGTCTCTGCTGTCTGTGGACATACGATTACAAAACCTTTATTTATTGACATTTTTGCGAAAGTATAATCACCTCAATGAATTGACATTCCCCTGAAATGAGCCCTTTAATATATATTTACATCAGGAGCCTGTTCCCTCGTACCATAGGATACAACACGCAACTTCACCTCTAGATATCACCAAATCGTACACACTGCACCTTTTAAAGAATATACTGCTGCTGCTGCTGCTGCTGCTGCTCTCCAGCCGGCGCCAGAGCTGAGGTGAATAGCGAAACACCAGGTGCTGATGAGACTTGATTTATTGATTTGACATATATAAACATGGTAGCACGCTCCAAATGGCGCGTCTCGCCCCTCGTTCCATCCATTATTCATTTCGTATAAAATCATATTTTTATATTTTTTCGGTCACAGTGGGTTTTTCAGGAGGAGCCGCAGAGAGTGAAGTGAAGCTGTGGCCTGTGTAGGCTGCGCTATCTATTTTGATGGAATTCTCCTGATGCGCACACACACACACACACACACACACACACACACGCACACACACACACACACGCACACACGCACACGCGCACACAGCAATTTTCCTATTGACGAAGGGCGAAGCCAGTCAAAGCAAAATGCCCTTTCAATTCCATTAGCAGTTGCATCAGTCTCTTAATGGAGAGTAAAATGGCACAGGACCTTTGTGCTGTAGTACTTACACAATGAATATGAAAAGGCTTTCACCGAGCCTGCCAAGTTTAGTGAGTGCAAAACGGCTTTTAATTGTGTCTTGACTCAGTGTGGGAACATTATGCGCGGTATTCAAGGATCGTCGGCGCTTTCATCAAAAAAAAGGTTTTTTTTTCCGAGGAGTCGATGTCACAGAGATCCGACGAGCCTGAACATCCAAGCGTCGAAAAACGGCAAATTCATTTATTTATTTTTCACATAGATGGATCTAGACTATATTACTGATATTTTTTCGTTAGTGGTCTATAATGACAAAATGTACCTATTTCAAGATAGAAATGTGCATTTTTTTCATTCCACTGAAATTGCATTTTCACCTGAATTTGTTAATTAGCAAAATTCTGGATGAGTTACTGTGATATTTGATAGAGTATTATAGTACAGGTCGTTAGTAAGACAGGAAGGTCTTTGCGGTGGTGCTTAATGCATTATTTTCGGATCGATCCGTGGTGATACAGTACGACAGTACTTCTTCAGGATGATACTTGATGGATGATTGAAGTATTGGTCAGTAAACAGTTCTTTTCGAAGGCGTCCTTGACTTTAGTTTCTCTTTCCTCATTGTCCAACATTTGAATGGGCAATCAACTGTTTTCTGTGCAAGTGTTGTCGTATGATTCAAGGTCAATACTTTATTCAAAAATAACCCAAAAGATTTCAAATGGACTTTATATCAAAACAACTCAATTGGCTCCGATGGCTGAGTGAAAAGGCGTCAGTGAAAAGTGCGTGTGCCACTAAAATGAATGAATAAAAGGTTGAAATGATGTTTAATGTGATCAGTTAAGAGTCTTTTGTAAGACTGTAATATAATGAAATTCTATTTCTATGACTTCTGAATGGATGAACTGTCGAACATCGGTCGGAGAACAAAAAATATTGTACAATATTTCTAATGTTTTATTGTTTATTTTACTTATAAAACCCAGTGGGTCCAAACATCCCAGTGTGGCATTGAAAAGCTGAGTAAAAGGGTGAACTCAGCCATTTTAAAATGGAAAAGATGTCAAATAAATCTATACTGATTAAAAATATATATATGTATATCAGAGGGGGCGGGCGGGGGG